>OZ038481.1:139021274-139327811 GCA_964036315.1 Acanthosepion esculentum
TCCGTGTTGATTTTAGCCTTTTCTCTTTCTATCTTTTCCCTAGCTTCAATCCTGGCCTTCTCGATTTCCACCTGACCTTGTGAAAGCTCAAGTATTTCTGTCGAGAACTGCAATAATACATCATCATTGAACATGTCATTGTCGACCATGTGTTCTACTATAATTTCTACTGTGTTTTTCTGTATGATCTTCTTACCTCTAAGCCTAGTTTGTTTCCAACTACTATCAAATCATCTTTTTTTTTAATCTCAGCAATCTTTTTACACAGGGAGGTGCTATAAACTCCTCTATATCTGCAATTTCTGCCTGTCATCCACCATTGTTCAGGTAGATGAATGATTAAATTTATATAAAGGAAAGAAATTCTGGACAAGTGCACAAACCACCCTCTATTTCTGTTATGGTAGTAATGAGAGGCACAGTAACATACAATATTGAATCACAAATTCTTTTACCAATGGTCATTTCCTGATTGATCAAACATGGCCGAGCTAAATGGAATCAATTAATGAACAAACATGGTAGATGACAAACAACAGAAGGCAAAGATATAGTGATAAGAAATAACCATTTGATTACTAAAATATACAAATGGGGATAAATATGTTGGGGTATATTAAAAGATGAAAGACAGGGCAAAACAAAACAATGAAACAATAATAACTATTACGGGGACAAAAACATGTGGGGGGAAACTTATCTTTTCAGAACAGTAAATATTATATTTGTAAATGACCTTGTGCCAAATCTGCATGTAATTACAAATGACTGAAAAGGCAAAATGAGCAAAAATAAAACAGGCAATAGAAATAAAGGACTTGTCTGTTATTTGAAAAAGTCTTTCATTTTCTATTCCTTTTCTTTTAGTGTCTCTTATATGTTTCTCTTTTCTTTTCTATTTCTTTTTACCTTTTCTCTTCTTGCTGGGTAGAAAGTTTATCTGTGAAATGAATTTCTTTTTGGTTTCCTTTCTTTATTTTTCTTTTTTGTCTTGCTCAGGGGTTGAGTGAAGAATAAATTGAATTTTTCTTTTCCTTGGCTCTCAGGATAATGTATCTTTTTTGTTTCATGGTATTTACTTCTTTTAGCATGCCAGAGTTTATTTTCTTTGGATCAACACTTTACTGAATCTTTTTAGCTCAGAAACCTTAATAGATTTCTATCAAGTTTGCATATCCAAATTTATAGCAGATCAGAGCAAGTTTAGCTGGTTTGAATTCTGAAGAGGAAGTGACTTGATGGCAGTCTTTATTTTCATGCCTCAATTTTGGCATGTAACCCATGACTTCTAAATATGGATTTTTACATGAGTGGGCAAAAAGAGGTTACTGACCCTTTTCCTTTTTCTGCCAAATCTCAGAGAGTTTAAGGTTCCTTTAATGCCTGGATAGTATCCAGTCAAAGCATCACACTATCACACGACCAAGAAGGAGAAAGTTTACTTTTCATAGGATGCATAATCTTTGCTCAGATGCATGGAAGTATGATGAAGAACTGTTGTCAATTTCACTTTATTTCGTATTCATTTTCACACTTTCTGAAAGTACTGGCTCCTCATTCAGAGTACTTCTAAAATTTAAACTTTAGTGTTGATTTTAGAATAAGATTAGATGAGGGTTCGTAACAATATATATATATATATATATATATATATATATATATAGAGAGAGAGAGAGAGAGACACACACACATATATACACACACATGTAAGCATATATATATATATATATATATATGTGTGTACTAGGTTACGTTTGTCATTCATGTACATTTGTAGCTAGTCTGCCATCAACATTTAATGTGTGTAGTAGTTAATTGAGAAGTGTTCCTTTTAACAATGGCAGGATACTCATATCCTGAGCAGGCAGATATGATTTTTACATACGGTCATGCAAATGGTAATGGATGCAAGGCTGCATCAGATTGCATTTCTTGTCCGAAGGCAACTGAGTCATCCAACCTTTGCTGTTGTTTGTCAGTATGTATAATTAGGGGAGGCCTGGTTCCATGGTTTGCACATTCTCCTGACTTCAATCCTTTAGATTATTCTAAAACAATTGGTCTACTGCAGACATTTTTAACATTTGCTATAACTTGCTGTGTTGAGATACAATATTGGCCTTTTCAACATATGTTTATATGAACTTTTGTCCTTGTGTTTTTGATACATCATGTATATATACATATATACATATATGAGATAATGATATAGTTTTTATACATCAAGAACAATATTGTAGAAAATGTATGACAAAGTGGAAAAAGTTTTCTCATGACATGTTTTGTCCTTTAGGACTTCAAACTAAATTTGATATGTTGGTGTAATTACATATGCAGACAAAGGAGGGATGCTGTGAATTTAAAATTTTAGATTTTTTTTTATTTAAATTTTTTTTTTTTTTAAATCTAACTGATTTCAATTAGATTGTTTTTCTTTTCATTTTTTTGTTAGTAGTTATCCCACACTGTGATAATAAAATCTCTGCCAGGAATGGCGCAGATTTACTGTGGACAAACTTGTGATCAAGGCACTCTCTAGACATTTGCATTGTAGTGAATTCTTTCTCTTTTGATTAGAGTAGCATTTTTTTATGTTAAAATCATGGTTAGTCTCATTATGGTAGGCAACCAATGCATTTGATGCTGATGACCATACATTCTATCTTCTTGCTATTGAAAGTCCTTTTTACTTTCTTCAATTACTCTGTCTAGGAGGTTCGGTAGTTTCCTTTCCGAATCAACCATCAACACAATGTTATCTGTGTATCTTATATTATTAAGATTATGCCCACTAATAATAAATCTTTGTAGGGTTTCCAGTTCCCTTTTGAATAAATCTGAGGACAAGATGCATCCATACCTTATATCCTTTTTTATTTTTGTGTACCTACACAAATTATATAATCATTGTATGAAAATTTAAAAAAATATTGTTTATATAAATATTACTATTAATACAATGTGTCCATAAAGTCTTCCTTCAGTTCAGATTTATTATTAACTAGCTTAAAAACTGCCCTATTGCACGGCATTTAAGCTTGCTCTTGTGGAAGGCTCTTGATTGAGTCTTCATCACAATAAGTAGGGAGGAGTACATGCAATAGGCAACAATAAACTACAGAACTCAAAACTGATTACTGAATTTAAGTATTGCTTTGATATTTAAGTTTACCTTTTAAAAGTTCAATGATAATTCTTCTGCCACCACATAATTTAAAGACAATTTGATGTATGCAGGTGTTTACTTTCTGTACAAACAATTATTTTTATTTCATGGATGGCTTTTGCAATTAATTTTGATTATTCCCAAATTTATTTCCAAGATATAAAAATTGTTATCGTACAAAAAAATTAGTCACAAAAATCACATAAAAGAATCACTGAAAACAATCACAGTAAAGAAAACTTGGGAATCCCAAATTTCAGGATTACGGGTCCAGATCTGGCCTAGAATGTATTTAATTTGCACATGGAGTTGGCCTGATTCCAAAGTGGTATGATATGTTGGGCTACGACCTCTAAGAGTAAAGTTAAAAAACACGTACAATTTTATTTTGAGACACTGTAATTTGAGAACAGTAAGTTTTCATTTGAAATGAGCTGTTGAAAGTTAAAGGATTGTGTCCCTTTAAGATGAAAAAGTGTGACACAGTGACACACTAAAATTCACATTTATTATATCGATAAATAAAAACAATAATAAAACAATTTGAAATATAAAATATCGGACAAAATATAAACAAAAAAGAACTTATTGAAAATATAGCAAATTGAGTTATAAAAATCTTAACTTTCCACATATTTGCCATATTGAATGTAAAGGCTAAGAAATTATTAAAGTTCTTCAAATATATTTTATAAGTTGTTGGTGAGTTTTAAAATTTCTTATTTCTTCATAAAAGGCTTTCAGAAAATGAAGATTTGTTGAGTTATAACACTTATTTAATGATGTTTACATGTATAGTTAAATTGATGGTCTCCATCTTTACATTTAAGAGGCATTGTAACATTTTCTACCATTTTGTTCAGAAAAGGAGCACATCCTATATGTTGTCAAATACATTTAATGAACTATTGGCTCAATTTTAATTAGGATCACAAAAAGGATTCAAATTTCTTATGTATATTTTAATTTTATTCTTATTCTATAACATTCATGCTAATACCATTATCTTTCTTATTTTCAATCTTGGAGTGTTCAATATCATTTGAGATTCTAATTTCTCATGAGCATAGAAACATAGGGCTCAAAACAACAAGGATGATGATATTCAGATAAACAGGTGTTAATAATAAATAAATGATATTAAAAGGCTTTTGAACTGATGGAAACAGGTAAAGACAGCAGCTGAAATATAATGTTGGTGAGGTTACTATTTCAAAAAGAGTTGTAATTGTCTATATTTTTGGGATGAGGGGTTTTCACTATGGATTTCGTTAATCGGACTGACTTCCTCATCTCGGTTGCTTTCCTCACAACGTTTCGGCCGTCTGATCCTCCGGCCTTCCTCAGGTGCATCTCGAACTCGGGAACCGTCGGTCTGGAATTTCGAACCCCACCCTTTATTGTTACGGGGGTACCATGTTCTCGTTCCATTAAGGCCATCGCTGCTGCTACTACTGCTTGACGCCATCGTTGCTGCAGCTGTTGCTTCTATTATCGTTGTCACCGCTCTTGTTTGTCGCTGCCACTGCCTTTGCTCGGGATTGAACTCAGGACATCGGGAGAACTTGCAATCACTGTTCCAACGTCCTAGTCGCCTCGGCCATGTGTCACTGGGACACATGGCCGAGGCGACTAGGACGTTGGAACAGTGATTGCAAGTTCTCCCGATGTCCTGAGTTCAATCCCGAGCAAAGGCAGTGGCAGCGACAAACAAGAGCGGTGACAACGATAATAGAAGCAACAGCTGCAGCAACGATGGCGTCAAGCAGTAGTAGCAGCAGCGATGGCCTTAATGGAACGAGAACATGGTACCCCCGTAACAATAAAGGGTGGGGTTCGAAATTCCAGACCGACGGTTCCCGAGTTCGAGATGCACCTGAGGAAGGCCGGAGGATCAGACGGCCGAAACGTTGTGAGGAAAGCAACCGAGATGAGGAAGTCAGTCCGATTAACGAAATCCATAGTCAAAAAGAGTTATTCAAATAAGGCACCATTTTCATGAGAAACATCCTTCCTGCTCTTCCCTACTACTACTCCTATTTCTAAATATTGCAAGTAGCCACATTCAAGTAGGATTTGAGGAGTAGTTGATTTACACAAGTCTTTCTGTTCTATGTATGAGTATTTAATAAACTTCTTTTTCTTTGTTTTCCCTAACTAGTTTTCTGTTTCTTTGGTACTCTTTCTGACTACAAAGTTCCAAATTCTTGGCTATTTTGAACAAAGACAACATTACAATATAATTTGAGAAAATTAATAAACACTTGAAGAATTAGTTTAATAAGTACAAGTACACACGCAAACAGGTAGGTAGATATTATAAACATTGTATTATAATAAATTATCATTAATAAAATAAATATAAAATGGAAATAAGAAATAAAGCAATTTCAAAGCAAAATTACAGAGATTTATTCCTGCATGCAAGAAAAAAGACAATTTGAGAAAGAGAGAGAAAGTGAAGAGGATACTGTATACATTGTACATTCTTACATCTCTTTATCTAATATATTCTCGCATATATAAAGTCATGCAAAGCTAACTTTGGCACAAGACGATAGTCATGAAATTTGCTAACCATCTTTCTATGAAATGTAACAAAATTATGTTCAATTATTTTAGTGATTTACTCAACTTATCTTTGATAGAAATTAATTCCAATGTATGTAGGTTTCTGCATAGAAACATTGAGAAAGAAATTAATTTCATGGTAGAATTACATTCAGTCCAGTTGTTAAACTAACCATAACATGCACACACTTGAAAAAATGGCAAAATATGAAAGAAAAACAATGAGAGAGTGGAGTAAATTTGAAAAAAATGAGGAGGACAAAGAAAATAACAGAAGGAAAGGAAGTGGGAAAAAAAGTGGGAAGGGAAATAGGAAAAGGAAGAAGGAAAGACAAAAAAACAAAAATAGAAGAAATAAAAGAGGGACAATGGAAAAAGGAAGGATGGAAAAAACAAAGATGGAGGCAGGCTGACTAATTGGTTTGGATTTTACATCTTATCAGCCCCAAAATATCTTTTAGAATGCAAGAATAATTATTTATTTTTACAAGTGAATATTACATTAACAATTTTTGGATATAACAATGATTTTTCCAGATAAAAATTTTACTATTTAATCCATATCTTGGAAAGAGGAAACAGATTCAGACTTTTCCCAAGAGTATTTGTAGGTAAGTGAATGTAAGAAAATCAACTGAAATTCGAACTTAAAGCCACTATCCATTATACCATCCAATGGAAGGAAAAAAAGATGGACAAGGGACAAAGGAAAAAAAAAGAGGGAGAAAGGAAGAAGGATGGAGACAAAAAGAATTGCTCACATAAAAGACAAGCAGAAATAGAACAAGATAAAAAAAGTATTAGTAGTTATAGAAAAGAGAAATGAAAGAGAAACAGAAGAACTTCTGACAAATAGTGAATCAGTTAAAAGAATAATTGCATGTAAAATTTGTAATTTCTTTTGCCTTACCATCAACCTTGAAGACCATTGAAAAACCATAATCCAATATAAAATTGCAAAGATTTTTTGATTTTCTTTAGTGGCATTTAACTGAAATCTAAATAATTTGAATAATTTTATTGCTTCAACTAAATATATTTTGAATATGATTGTATGCTTTCAACTACAGATAAAATGTTGGTCAATTTACTAAATGTATTGTTGATCTTTTTTTATATAAAAATGTATTGCCAGTATTTTTACTATTAAAATGTATTTTTATACTTTCATAGTGTTTTTGTTTGGGGAGTTCACTATTTACCTAACAGTTGCTACCACTCCAGGTCAGGTTCAACCTGGTAACAACAACAATTAAGAGGTTGATCTGAGGCTTTGCAGCTGGATGTAATTGCAAAAGATGATGTTGCAAATGTTTTTAACAGCAAATGCAAGCACACTTGCCATCCACTCAAGAATGAGAGCCCAAAAATCCAAGACCACACCAAAAAGGACACTGGAAGCTGTGTGTGTGTGTGTGTGTGTGTGTGTGTGTGTGTGTGTGTGTGTGTGTGTGGATTCATTGAGGATTAACAAAGCTTTTTTTGTTCATCCACTGAAGAGAAAATAAACTTGATAATATTCACTCAGGTGATGCTGTTATCATAACAAACAAAGCACATGCTATGCAAAATATTTGCCAAGTACAATCATGCAAAGCAGTTTTTATAATTGCCTATTGCAATTTCTATGCAACGTTTCTTTCAGACTAATTTTTTAAGACACTTAATAGACAGGTCCATTTAAAATACATTTTTGTACATTATTCAAAAATCTATAATAATAATTTTCTTTGTGCTGTGTCCCCTCAGGATGTAGGCAATCATGGCTCTCCACAATTTCCTGTCCTTTGTAACTCTTAATAGATTTTGTCTTTTATTATTTCTGCTAAACTCTGTTCCACCATCCATTTACTCTAGCTCACCAACTAGATTATGAGTATCAGATTTTCCAAATATGTCAAGGTTGCTGAGCAGTTCCAATAGATCTTTGCGGCATACTTTATCGAACACCTATGCATAATCAATAAAACACAGGTACATGTACTTCTGCATTTATATCAATCTTTCTGATAACATTCTAAGCATAAATATTGTATTCCTTGTTCCAGTGTCTTTGATGAACCCACACTGCTCTTGTCCTATTTCCAATCTGATTCTGCCATGTGCTCTATTCATCAGGATTCAGATAAGTTTTGTTATATGGCTCATTAGGCTGATTATTTGATGGAGTTCACATTTATTTGCACCTGGCTTAGATAGTGCTATGAAAATAGATCTACTTAGGTCTTCTGGTATATCCCCACTGTTGTATATATCATTTATTATTACTTATTTATTTATTATTACTGTAATCTTGTCTATGCTAAAATAATCTAAGGTTTCCAACATCTCTATTACAATTCCATCTGGCCCTGCCATCTTTGCTTCTGTTCAATTTGGCCAGTACAGATTCCACTTTAGATTTTAATATTTCCAGTCTGTGGATATTTCTGTGTATTGCCAGTTGTTCTGTTGATGAGTATGTCGTTTGTCCTGTTAGTTCTCTTATTTTTTTATGCATATCTGCTTTATCCATGATACTCCGTCTTTCTATTTCAGCATATTTTTCATTGAGCCATTCTTCTTTAGCCTGCCTGCATTTATTCCTTATTTCTTTGTGTAGTGTCCTATATTCTGTGCCATACCTTGGCATTGTTTGCTGTCCCATTTCCATCATATCAAGAATTTTATCTGTCATTTTCTATTTTCATTTTGAAGTTTGTGTCTACTTTTCACACTGTCCATATATTTCTCCTTCATATTCGAGTCATTCAAGAGTTTGTTGTATTGCAATTTGGGTGCTGCCTTAGGACTCTTCAATTTCCATAGTTTTACTCTAAGATTACATATCACTGGAAGGTGATCACTTCCACAGTCAGCACTTGGACATGTTTTGCAGCATAAAACTGCATTCCTTGATCTGTTGTTGATATTTATATAGTCGATTTTCATTTCTCCTCATGACTTTCTCCATGTCCATAGACATATTAGGTGTTTTTGAAATCAGGTGTTGGCTACCACCTGCTCATTCACTGTACACCATTGGACCCATTTTTCTCTATGTTTATTTCAGGTTCCTAGTCCGAATTTGCCAACTATGGCATTCAGGCCTCTCATGACAATTATAATTTCTTGTGATTGAGATTTGGCGCTGTCTAGCATACAGTAAAACTTTTCAATTTTTTCTGTACGTTGTGCTGTTAGTGCATACACAACAACTATGATCGATACGTTGAAAGGCTTCCCCTTCAGTTTAACAAGAATTCTTTCAGATATTTAACAGTATCCCAGAACGAATTTCCTCATGTCTTGCTTTAATATCAATCCTATTTGTCTCTCATTTTTCTCTGTGCCTGTATATATGATCTTGTATTTGTTGCTTACAAAATTTCCATTGTTTGCCAACCTCGTTTTACATATATCTAAAATATTGACATTTAACCTGCTCATTTTGTGTTTTATATTTTCTAACTGGTCACAGTGGTTTAATATTCCATCTCCCAAGAATTACATTTTTGATGCAAACAATTGCTTGATGACAGTCTTCTCTTACTTGCATTTTTCTCTTTTTTTCTTTCTTCTAGCTCCTTGTTTCTATCAGGGGGGGGGGTGAAAGAGGAGAGGCATGTCTATGAATGTAAATTATTAAATTTATTTGTGCTTCTTCAAACTTAAGTCATGATACCTCTTATCTTAAAAACAAGTGGAAAATTAATTTAATCTTGTTACAGCAGTTTTTTTGGGGGGGGAGGTTACAGCAAATGAGATTCTTTAACAGGATTCATCATTGTCACCAAAATCAATAGTCAGATTGCAAATATAATATTTGAATGTAGCTAGCTATGGACAAATACTTCTGAAATTAATAAAAAATTTAACAGTACTACTTAGTTACTTTCTTTACTATTCCCATTTTTGTCTTTCAGGACGGATGGGGCATGAGTAGACTCCCTTTTTTCTATTACTACTAATTCATCAGTCACAAAAAAATAAAAGAAAACCAGCTCCATGCCAGATTTGTTAAATGAACATATCGCACAGGGAAGGAATATTACGATTACTAATTCTAATAATAATAAAATGTTACAATTATATATATATATATATATATATATATATATATATATATATATATATATATATATATATATATATATATATATATGTGTGTGTGTTAAACACTTCATCTACTGGCTTTATAATAAAGTGGAGCTTTTTGGTGGTTATCAGAGAAAGTAGAGGATTGACTATACTTTATGTCCTGACACTAACACCATACCTACTAGGACATGAAGAGGTCAAGGAAGACTAGTAGTAGTAGTAGTAATAGTTGAGGAATGAAGGTGAGATTTCAAGTCAAGGAGCAATATTGCCCCAGAAAACTTATTTGAAGTGGTGTAATGGTTAGCAAGCTTATCTCACTTGAACAATTACAACTGAGTAGTGAGTTCAATCCTCACAGACTACCCCATACTTTCAGCTTTGTACCACATCAAAGCTATCATTAGGCAATTTTTGCATGATATTGCCATTGAACCTACTTTAAACCTTGGCCGTGTGTCACATAATGTAGTGATGTGGGCAAGCTGAAAAATACCCTTATTTTCAAAATGTCTGATATATTGCATGCCAGGATTGGGCAGTTGAATATTTCCTTTAACCTATTTCTAATATTCTTCTATTCTTCCACTAGGTACACATTGCTAACTATAAAATAGCTTTCATACAAAACTAAAAATATCTTTATTATGTTTAATTTATTTAAATTATGCCCTACAGCAATTCTGAGAGGCACAGATCATTAAAGTCAGGAATTATGCATAGCATTCAGCAGTCATCAAAAGCTGATGATTCAGTGAAATTCTTATAAAGATTCTTATATCAATGTTAGTGACCCTTTTGGTCATAAGCCAAGAAATATTCAATTGATCTTTTGTTTAAAAATTATTGTTTAAGATAATATTTTCTGATACTACTTATTTGTTAAATTACTGAAATTATTCATAACAGTATCTGCCTAACCCAGCATATTTTTCAGGACACATGACTAGAACCTACCTATTTTTATATCTATCTACCTATCATTTCTTGAATATGTATTTTGCTTGTTGTTTTGTTTATTTTCAGGCTTATTTTTCCACTTATACTGATCCAGCCCATTTACTTCATTGTTAAGCTATTTGGTTTGGTTAAATATTTCCGATTACTTCATTGGACTGTGTTAATTTATGAAACTGATGAAAGTTTGGCGTGCCAAGATATGAACAGTTGGCTTCAAGGGGGTTATAAATTGTAAATTATACAAACTAAATTTCAAGCTAAAATTCAAAGTATCAGATACCTCTGAGAGCCTTTGAACAAATCCTGGTTCAGCATTTCAAGTCAGGCTTTTTCCTGAAACCTTCAACAAGGATAGGAAATATGATAGGTGTAAGAACAATGGGGTTGGGGTTAAGTATATGATTAACTCTGAGTATATATGCTAAAATGGGAAGTGTTATATAATATTAAGTTTTAAACTCAGTTTAAATATCTCCTATTAAAAGAAATTCAAGCATAGAATTACAATTATGTTTATCACATGAGTCACCAGGAAGGAGATAACAGTTACTGAGTAAATTTACTACAACCAGCTAATCAAGAAGCAGAGTGATACGACACAAAAAAGATAATGTTAACCCAATAATTAAATGCATCAACTAAAAGAGAAACAGATCAAACAATTATGATTTGGGAGCTGAACAATAAATTCAGAATTTAAAAAAAGACAACAAATAAATAAAATAATTAAATAAATAAAGGATCAATGTTTGTAAATTATTTTCCTGTAAATATATATATATATATATATTATATATATATATATATTGCATTAAAAATGACAAACAGGGTACTACGATTAAGATTTTTATTTAATTTTTCTTGTGTTCAAAAATGTTTTCTTTTCTAGACACAGAGTGTGTAGAAACTGTCCAAATTTCCTGTAATTCCGAGTGCTTTCAGCTATACTTTTAACCATTATCAAGGATTATTTTATTTTTGTTATTTAACTGGATGTATGGATATTTTATTATTAAGGCTTCTATTATTTTTAATTGTATTTTATATAAGTTTATCATGTTTGTATTTTTCTACTAGTAAATAAATAATTACATCGATCACACTACTACAAGCCTATCCAGATGCCTTACATTACACCTATCTGACCGCAGTTCAATTAGAACCCATTCAAACACACACACACACACACACACACACAAACTTACCAGACTCCATCTGAAACATACTAGTAGAAAATACAAACATAATAACCTCAGCCAAATTTTTAAAAAAAAATGAAAAATAATGGAAGCCTTAATAATAAAAAAGAAAAAGCCAATACTCAATAATATTAACTATGGACATGGCCACAATTTGCTGTGTTCAGAAAATAAAACATCCCTATAACTCTAGAAACATATACACAACCCATACACTCAATTAAAAATAAAAATAAAATCATCCTTGATAATGGCTAAAAGTATAGCTGAAAGCACTCAGAATTACAGGACATTTGGACAGTTTCTACACACTCTGTGTCTAGAAAAGAAAATACTTGTTTGAACACAAGAAAAATTATTTACAAAGCTTAATCACAGTACCTTGTCTGTTATCTTTAATGAAACATGTATAAATGAAGGATTGCTGCCTAAATACACACACACACACACACACACACACATATATATATATATATATTTTAACTCAATTGACACTTTGGTGTTTTGGATAGATGTCTATTTGAAATGACTTTTATGGCTAGATAATACGTCAAACCAAATAGCTGGGATGGGTTAGATGTATGGATGGGTGGGTGAGCTTTCATATTTAATCCATTTCTTCTCTAGCTTTTTTTTTTTGTTCTCTCTCTCACAAATATGGTACATTCATTTATTTTGTTTGTATATATAAAAAAGAAAAAACGGGATTTGATTTTTAAGCAAAAAAATAAATGAGAAATATTCGGTTAAAAAATAGCAAAAAAAAAATTAAGTCAAAAAATGCATAAAACAACAAAAACAACAAGTCTCTCTGCAAAATCTAAAGATTAATAAATAAAAAAAACTGAATTAACTTAACTTTTTCCTGGAGAGTGTAATTTAGTCATGAGACCGTGTTTGCTTTTAAGCATCTCCTTTTTGTAAGAATGACCATAGACTGGTATATTACGTACAGACGGGGCAGTAATATTCAGCTCCTCTCTGAGATACGTGTTTATAACACGAAGATTTCGTCTTCCAAGATCTTTAAAAGGGATATAGATTGGAGCTTCAGTTGGTGGTGGTGCTGGTAATGGTCTCTTGCAAATAGTATAGCCTTCTCTTACAGGCAAATGGTCTTTAAACTGCAGCATAACCTGTTGGGCTTCTACTTCGCCCTGATTGCGAGTTTTCAAGCCAGAGATGACCAGTGCCCACTTCCGTCGGTGGAGATTATTCTCAAGCTGTTGAAGAAGTAAGTTTTCAACTCTAGATGTCAAAGATTTCTTGATGTCTGGTGCTGCTGCAGCAGTACAGTTCGCAGTTTTTAAACTGGAATCAAGTGTGTCAACACATTTTTCAAGATCAGTCAGTTGGGAATTCATCTGTGTGAAATCTGACACAACATCCCGGACACCTTCAATCTCTGTCCGGAGACGAGTCATTTCTGCACGAAGAGGAGTCATCTTACTTTCTATCAGCATGGCTAACGTACTGGACACAGCCTCTTCTACGGAGAGATTGATGATCTGCTTCAAATCTGAGAGACACAGATGTGTACAAACTTCCAATCTAGGAGATTCAGTAGCTGCTAAATCCATGCATATTTCCTTTGAGAGTGTCTTCATTTCCGATGACATTGAACTGAATTTGTTAGATCCCACCAAATATATTCTAGTAGAAATAAAATGGCTGTGAGCCAGGAACTAAGTTATGCTATCATTTGTGCAGAAATGAAATCTTGTGTTATATATATTTTTTTTCTTGTACAGTAAGAATGAAATTCAGTCAGATACAAAATTGCAGCAGCAACAATAAACAGCAAAGACAAGCAAGGATGACAATCAGCCTAAAATACCTCTTGACGTCCAACAATCACAAATGGTTTCTCAGTAGACTAGCAAGAGACAATATGAAAAAAGTAGTTATTCTGTATAATGTTTGCAAAAGACATCATCATTCCAGACAAAGAGAATGTTAATTAAATTGTAATAATTAAATATAAACATTTTTTTTCATCAGCAGGCATGTTTCTTTGTGACTGAGAGGCTAGACTGTTCTGTAGTTAATGATTCAGCAGAAACAGGTTGACTAAACTAAGCCTGTTTTGAGATTTGCTTGATGCTCACTGTAGGTAGGTAGAGAGAGGGGGGGGAGAGATCTGTTAGTAAATAAAGATTATATAAACAAATTCAATGTTTGTCTCAATAGTGAAACAGATCAGACACATGTCAAATGGATGCTTATCCTCAATTGAATTTAAAAAGGAAACAAAAATGGAACCTGATGTTACAGAATGTGTGACAAACTATTTCATGGACATGGAATTCTTACAAAGTAGGTGATTTTTCTAAGTGTAGCTTAGATGTAGCAGAAAGCTGAAATTATGTAGCACCTAGTGAGGGTTAAACTCACTACTCAGTCATAACTGATCTTGCAAGACAAGCTTGCTTACATTTACACCACAGTGATGGATTACCTATGTCACAGTTTTTGGATATAAGCAGAAGGCTGCAAGAATTTTGAAGAGTCAACATGTCTTCTACACCCAGATTCTTTAGAGAGGCTAGCCTGTACATGGTGAAATACTAAACGAAGGAATTGGCATGCATTCTTCTATCTTCCTCCTAGAATTGATGCTACCACAACAAAGCAAATAAGAAAAAGAAATCATCCTTGTTGATGTGGCATTAGGGATCTGAAGAACACAGAATTAATGCTTTATTTATAATTCTAAACTTTTACTTCATGCTTTCAGTATCAAGGTTACTATTTAATCTAGCTTTACAGCTTTTTCAATGCTCAAATAACAAATCTTTTTAATCTTTGCCTGATTATTTACGTTATTTACATCTAGGCAGAAACATTCACATATTTCTTCAGCTGCTACTTTTCCAAAAATAAAAGCTTGAAAAATGGGTCTTTAAACGTAAAATAATTCGACACTTATAAATTTAAAACTAATTATAGAGAAAATGTTTCAATGCTTGACAATCTTTTCAGTTCTTGTCAATAATTAGTGAATATAAAATATCAACAACAACTTGGCCTGACCAAGAAACCTTTCAGCAAAAATATAATTCTGTTTCATCATTTGATCAGATTTCAGCAAGTAAACCCTGCTGAGAACCATGTGTGCGAATGTGTGGGCATTGAACTGAGTTTATTTTAGGCTTTGTTTATAATATCCAACATTTATTTATCTCTCTTGCACTGGTGATGCCAGGTGGCAGTGTATTTGTTTGTGGAATAATAGATAGCGGGGAGGGGATTAGAAGACACATAATGAGACTGACCATGTTGGAACTCCTTGAGATTATTAATAAAAGTCAGTAGAATATTGTCATGAAAAAAGGGTTTTGGCTGGAAATATTTCAAAAAATTAATTGCTGAGAGAGTGGGTTGTCTGTTTAGGATTCAAGACTACCTAGAGTTTCCCCATCTCTTATCATATATTTTACAGATGTCTCAAAATCATCCCAGCAGAAGACTACCAGGATGTACTTGCGTACCAACCACACAGACACCATATAGTTCTTATTCAAAAGTTGGAAAAATACATGAAATGAATTAGACAGACTGACCTTGTCAGTTGAATTTAATCACACTTGTTTATATATATAATGAATACAGAATCCTTAAAATTCCTTTCGGTCAGGTTATAATTTAGTTTGTTGACCTTGAATGTCCATCTCTTTAGACCAGTTTTTTAAGGATTCTGTATTCATTGTTATATTGCTCTTTTTTTACATAGAGGTTGGATTTATATCCTCCTTGGAATTATTACTACTAATCATCAAGTGATATTTTTTTTATATATATATATATATATATATATATATATATATATATATATATATATATATCCAAATGAGAGAAACAGCAGATGGACTAAAACTAAGGACCCGGAACAGCTGGAAGATGGCACTCATGTATTGGGCTTGGATGAGCAAGGAACCTCGCAATGGAGATGTGGAATTGCAGTTACAGAAGTACCTGACATCTTAACAAGACAAGACATTTTTTCCCTATGTAGAAGGCTTGTGCGGCACCTGCTGGTGTGTGGATGGCTCCGCATGGCGGCAAGCACAATAAAGCGCAGAGCAAGTGCAATCACCAAGGGTTGGGATGATGAGATGACTGACACCCTGCTTATTTACATGGTGACAGAGACCACTGCAAGAGTAAGGAAGAATAACTCTGCTAGAGGAGATTGGTGTGTGTACATGGAGAAGAAATGAATGTGTAGGTCGATAAGACCCTCTCTGAGGTTTGGAGTCTTGGTGGAGAAGGATGATACTGCAATCAAGGATGCGTGTTGGCTGCAACCAAAAAGCTACATATTAACCTGGCAGAACTGGACACTATACTGAAAGCCATCAACTTGGCGCTCCAGTGGAGGGTTAAAAGTTGCATATGCAGACTGATTCTTTATGTGTACACCATTGAGTGTAGGATACTTTGACAGGCAAAGCCAGGGTGTGAACCAAGGCAGCTAATGAGATGCTGATCAGGAGAAGGTTGGACACTATCAAGAAACTGGTTGCTGAATATGACCTGTCCATGGATGTAACATTGTTAACATCGACCTGCAACCATGCTGACAAATTGACCCGGGTGCCACAAAGATGGTACAACGCCATAAAAAAGAATGTTAAGCCTGTACCACTGATATGCACTGCTTCTACGGAGGAGCCGAATGAAATAATGAAAATACACCATTGGAGCGGGCACCCTGGTGTAAGAAGAATGTGCTGTTTCATTCAGTTGATCAGTCCGTCAGTGTCCACAAGTGCCGTAAAGGCCATAGTCAAGGGATGCCAAATATGCCAGTCAAATGGAAAAAAGGGTAACTGGGAGTAAGCAGCACTTGGAGCAGGCTGGGTATGGATATAGCCTATTACGGTGGCCAGCATTTCCTCACACTTATAGATTGTGGACCCACTAAATCCACAGTCTGACAACCATTGTTGCAGTATGATTCTTTAAGTGTCATCTGCCAATCTGTTTTATGAATGAGGACCACCAGAGGAAATCTTTACTGATAACGACACTGTCTTCTGCAGCAAACAGTTTGAGTGCTTCCTGGATGGGGTCCAGCTTTGCCTGTGATAGGCGCATGTGCCTAGTGGCAATGGCATAGCAGAAAGGTGCCACTAAAGTGTAAAGAAGATCACCTTCAGAAAGCAGTGTACAATCATGAAGCAACCCCAAAGGATGACATGTCTGCTACAAGTGTACCTGCCAATGCGATCTACATCTACTGAGTACGAGCCAAATGGATTGATGGCGTGTATCTCCCTGATTGAAGAGAAGTGCACAGACCACATGGGATGGGGATCCCATCTGCATAAAGCCTCCCAGTAGTTGGTGTACCACCAACTTCAAAAAAGGATGTGGCACCAATATCATCAGTGAGCATTCCGTATTGGTCAATTGAATCCCGCACCATGTGAGGTATCTCCTCCTTGCCCTCAAAACAAATCTATTCGCAAGTGACAGTAGGAATGAATCATCTGAAAGTGATTTTCTGATTGAGCCCATATCACGTGAGATTGCCGATTCACCTGAGAACCCAACTACCAACTTGACAACTCCTCTGAGAGCTCCTCCGAGGAAGAAGTTCAGATAATCCCCTTTTGGAGAAGGACCTGAAACAAAAGATCACACCCACACTGTTATTTGTGTGGTCATGAGACCAGGAGGGAGTGTGGGAGATATAGTGAACCAGAACTGGAGTTGAGTAGCAGAAATGGCAAATAGGGCTTACCTTATTCTCAACAAAAGAGTGTTCATCTTTGTCTGGTATGTAGGACTTTGATTTCGGAGAAAACGAGTACATGCTGGAACTAAGGTATTTAAGCATATAGATCACGTGCATCTAGCATTGCTTTGTGATCTATAAAAGACGAGTTCAGTAGAAGTCAGGGAATGATCATTTGGCAGTCAAACTGCCACTAGTGTTACAGTGTTGGCCAAGAGAATACACCATAGGAGAAAGTTTCAGTAGCGAGTATGTCATCCCATCAAAAGAGACCTTTCTTCTTTGTTGTATCACAAGATATATATATGTATTTTTCCATTTTAAAAAAAAAAGAGAAAGTGTTCTAATTACAAACTAACACTTCTTTAGTTTTGTGGCACTACATCCTCTGCATAAAAAAAGCTAACTTAATATGCACCTAACCTAATTGAGATGAAAACATGAATTAGAAGCCATTGTCAAAATGCAAGATAAATAACACAACTTACGAACAAAATAAATTTACAATGAAAAGAAAAAGGGCAAAAAAACGAAATATCAACAATCATGCAAGCAAATTATATATTCAATTGAATCAAAAGATAAGAAGGCAAAAGAATTTACAAACTATGAGTTGGTGTTTGCACACAAAAACAAGGTTGGATAAGTGAATGCAGTACGTCTGTGTAGTAGATAAGGCAGATCTGGACTGAGTGATGTCAAAACGCAAGCTGTCCCATTTTATTGGCTAAGAAAAATATCCCAGCATGCATTTTGTGTACTTCTGACCATAAATAGGGAGGGGGAAAAGTTTTGCAATCATTCCCCCTTTTTGTGAAATTAACATAAATACCCACACATATGAATACCTACAGATTTGGAGAGATATATGTATATGTATTTTTCCATTTTTAAAAAAAAGAAAGTATTCTAATTACAAACTGACACTAACATTTTTTAGTTTTGTGGCACTTGATCCTCTGCATGAAAAAGGCTAACTTAATATGCACCTAACTTAATTGAGATGAAAACATTTCAAGGTTTAAATAGTATAAATATTTTATTATAAATAGCAATTCATGTCCCTCACAAAAAAGTCAAGAAGTCAGATTGATTAAAGTGAATCAAAACTTCAGCTTAATCTTCATCAAAAGTATTTTATTATTTCTCTCTTCTCATCGTCATTATTTCAATGAATTAAAAATCATAACATCCAATATGAATATAATTAGTTAATGTTAGCTTAGGTACCTCCATGAGATCGCTAAAAAAAGAGCATAGCATGATGAAAAAGACGCCAAACTTGACGAAAACAAAATTTTATCGTCTAAATGTTTATGTTATTATTAAGAGGAAAGATCAAAGTATTTTTGTGGTATTTTTTTACGTTTTTTTAATCGTTCCTAATATGTCCGAAAATTTCATTAAAAATCTTTTTTTTGAGTCAGCAAAATTGACCATTTTTTTTCCATTTTATAGAATCAATGAAAATCTCAGTTTGAAATTCTTTTAAATATCAATTATCATTTTTTCAAAAATTATTTTAAGAAAATCAGAAATTATAATGTTAAATTTAAAATATTTTGAACCAAGCTTAACTTAGCTTCTGTGCCGAAAAGAGGTAATTTGAAAATAAAACAAAGCTGGTCATAAACTTTCGCATCACTTGAAAGGTGTTGAATGACATATTGATGGATTACGTGAGGATAATTTGTTCTACGAAGGAGAAAAGTGAAATTATTTAGATTTAAGTGAACAAATTATTTACCTTGTTATTTTTAAGGAAAACTTTCAGCGCTCTTTTTTTTGTACTTAGCTTTCATCTTTACGTTTATGATGCTTTATGGAAAATATATTATAAAGAAATTAAAACAAGACTCTTACGAATGAGATTAAATTTCATAAGAAAGGTATCTAATTAATTTATAGGTACCTTTCTCATGAAATTTTATCAGAAGTGTACATAAAATACTATAATTTTATGTACATTTACTACATTTTACTGTGTTATCTGTATTTCCATTCATTTTATTATTAATTTTGATATTTCATTTATGGAAAAAAATGTCATAACTGAGATTAATATAAAAAATAAGATCATATAAATTTCATAAGATGATACTGATACTTTTAGGTACCCTTCTCAGTTGAAATTGAAAAATCAAATAAACTTCTCCACACGTGTTTCGCAAAATTAAAGGCCTTAACAGCGAGAACAATGCTTAACTCAAATAACGCAACTTAATTGTATTCTGGTTGGTCTTCCGTACTTTATAATTAGAGTCCGATTATAAACACAAAATTACATTTCTTAATTACTGTGGATCTTCTGATTAGTCAAAACGATACAATTTACAATGCACTATACAAAGATCTATCTCATCAGGACACTTACAAAACCCGATGCATCTTTTAACTAAATTTATAATATTTTAACAACTTAAATGTAAAAATCTATTATAATTAAAAAATAACAAATAATTCTATTAAAAATTCATTTTTCATCGAAAAATGTTTTTGCTTTCAGAAAATATTGTCCCTATTCATAAAAGCAAATAAAAGCATTTGAAATTAAATAATATATTTGTTTTATTGAGTTTTGTATGTTACAATTCAGAACTGATTTTCAGGTACGTGGGGTCCAATTAAAAAAAAAAAAAAACATGATTTGCATTCCTCGAAGCCTTGTGCTTTTAACTATTGTAATCCTAAACCCGATGCGATCGAATTTCTAGCGTTTTCATAAAATTAGTTATAGGGGGGTAATAAATATTAAAAAAAATATTTCTGCTATGACTTTAATAAAAGAAAACATATTTATAATAATTTTGATCATCTGTGAATACTTTCTCGAAGTTTCATTAACATCCGACAATTATTTTTATTTTTGCAAGATTTTCCAAATTAATGTGCGTCATACAAAAAAAAACACACTAAAAATTGTATATGTTATTTTACTAGTTCCGGTGATAAAAAGAGAAACAAGGATTTTTAAATAAAAATTCAGATTGTTCTGAAAAGAAGGAAAAATTTGAAAAAATAATTAAAATAAACTTTGAACTTTCCTCTTAATAATAACATAAATATTTAGACAATAAAATTTTGTTTTCGTCAAGTTTGGCATCTTTCAACCCAAATCAAAAATAAAACACTTCATTTTCTCAGCAATCAAATTTTTTTTTTTTCCTTTAAAGATTTTCTTAAGCTTGAATCTCATGAAAGATAAACATGTAGAAACAAAAAACCTTTCTGAAAATATGAGAAGCTTTTATAAATACAATCTGATAAATATGAAACTCTTTTGTCTAAGATTTTGAGAAGATCTTTTGTTTATATTCAATAGGGGTTGGTGTGAATGAGTATTGTTATCTTTATTGTTGTCATTGTTTATAGCCAGTTTATTTTCCAGTTTTTGTTGGGTGGAGTCTTGTGTCATTTAAAATCTGTTCATTTTGATAAGGCAAACTTATTTTGTAAATAAAATGCTGGCTATTTGGTGGGGGTGGGAAGCTAAGTTACTATTTTAAATGTTTAAATATATGCTGTGCTGTGTTGCAGAAGATCCCTGCCACATGTATTGTAAGTGGGTGACTGACTGTTGTAAGTTGTCAATATATAAAATGTAGTACTATGGTACTGTTGTATTATGTGTAAAACTCTCATCATTTAATAAGCATAAAAATTTAATCTGCTTTCTGTAAAGATTTGAGTGCCTAGATTGTTCAAATAAATATTCATTACTACTACAGGTTAACCAACACCCACTGACCAGTTGCAGTATCCCACAGCATACATTTAAACAACCCCAGTTTTTAGCAAAATATAGCAAAAACTATACGTGTATAGAGTTTTTTTTTCACTTAGAATGACTTGAATTATCATAACCTGAAATATGTACCTCAACTCATGGGACATGTTACATTATGTACTGAGAATCATGAGAAAAAGCTGAATTAGGTTAATACACATGTCTATATAGTAGTGTTAATTTCTACACAAGGTTTACTGATATTAGTTTTTTTTTTTTAAATCCTACTGTATATGCCGATTCTTTTAGCTTCCAAATTTTCCATTGAAGTTCTTTGTCTACAATAATGACATCATTCCAAAGGGATCTCTTTTTTTCATTCACATATCTGTCTTATACTGAGCTTCATCATTTCTCTCAGACCGTCTAATGCATTCCTTGTTTAATTGCCAGTGAATGGTGGTGGACTTCTCATAAATATTGATTAAACAACACTTTTAAAAAATTATAAATGCTTAATATTTCTTCTACTGAAATTCATAATGAAGGACTGACTTTAATTCATTTCTAGTTCTTGTGTTGAAAAGATTTCACCATTAATTTCCATGCATCATTGCAAATTAGCACAGAACAAAATAAGCAGTCAAGAATGAGCAGTAAATATTAGAAAAGTACATTTTTGAAATTATAATAACTGCAAAAGAGACCAGTTTTCAGGTTGATATTGTTTTCTTTTTCCAACTACTTTGAAAATAAGCATTTAAAATTTTGATTTTAAGTTTGGCCTCAAAATAAAGTCAGCTTAAATAACATGAAACCTGATAAGAATTGAATTTACAAGCAATTGCCTATTAGACTAACCAGTTAAGCAATAGTTGACAAGAGGCACTTTGGAAAACAGCTGCTTTTCATTTGCTTGTTTTATAGACTGTGACTAAACATTTCTCAATTTCACATCTCTCTTCAAAGATTGCAACTGTATACACACTTTATAATTTATAATCTATTCACGGTTAAGGATAACAGCCTTTTACTGCTACTGTCCGAACAGGTAACAGAGATATGGGAAAGTGACTTACATAAATTATTTCTCACCATCGTGACATGATAATGATAAAACATTTTTCCAAGTTATCTGGTGATGGAACAAAGGATATGGAGAAGCTGGTTTATGCCTATAACAAAGGACTTAGTTTAAAGTGAATAAAAGCTGCCTCAGCTCAAATTTAAACTACTGATTGTTTTCCATAATGGTAACTCTTATACCTTCTACAACTCTGTGTGTGTTTGTGTGTGTATATAATAAAAAAGTTAATGGTCAGAGTTAAATTTGACCAGGAAGCTGTAGTATTAAAAAGTGGTCAATACACATATAAAAAAATAAAGTTCCTTTTGAGTTTGTATGAACTAGGATGAAAAGAAAGTATGTACATTTCATTTAACCTCCCCAACCACTGATACATTTCCAATTCTCTTGCTTTTCTCCTCCTCCTCCTTCCCTTCTATTACACTTCATGTTGTGCATTTATTTATTTATTTTGAAATAATAAAGCATTCATTAATTTAAAAAAAATTAAATTAAATAAAGCGTTGAAAATCAATTGACCGTAATTGCCTGAAGATGCCCAAAAGTTGAAATCAAGATGACAGAATCAGCTGATCTAATTTTATATAATTGTTTTTTAAAAATATGATTCCATTGCGACAAAGAAATTACTGTTTTGAAACTAGTCATCTGTATTCAAGTTTAATTTCAATATTAAACCTTAACTGTTGGATGATTGTTTCATCCTCAAGCAATGTTTGGAACAATTAAGCAATGAAATGTTTTACTCATTTATAATTTTGAAATGGAGGTGTTACCCGGGGTTAGTTTTTCATTATTAAGGGGTATCTACTTTGATGAAAGTAGGGGTGTTTATTATATGTCAAGTTTTTGGAGTCATGTAAGGTTGGGTTGGGGTTTTTTTGTCTGGCTAAAATGGCGAATTTTATCAGGCTCGGTTGTTTTTTATTATTATCTGCTAAAACTCTAAATGATTGATGTTGTAGTTACGGACCTTTTTGGTGTTTATTTGTTTTTTTTTTGTTGATCGTTTCTTAAAGGGGCGTTAAGATTATGATTGGGTTGTATTTTTAAACCTATTGTTTTAATTGAACTTGTTAATAGATTTTATATGGTATTTTTTAATTTTTATATGGTATTGTGGAAATTTTTTTTTTTTATCCATTTATAAAATGCTAATTATTTAAGGTGAATATTTGGTGGTCTCTGCAAAAAAACATTATTTCATTTCTTTGTTTTAATAAATTTTCATTTTTTAGAAACTTGATAATGTGTAGTTTTTCATGTAGGCATAAATTGCATGGGTCATCCCAGGTTCTACAAGTTCTTGTTCTATTTATTATTTTCCATTTTACTGTTTGTGTTTTATGTGTTTCTTTTTAATGCCAAAAATATTTAAATCGGGATGTTTGATTTCTGTTTCTAATATTATTGAAGGAGCTTTTGTGTAGTCTCCACCTTGTTTTTAATTCATTTTTTGGGGATCCTATATATATCTTTTCAATATTTGGATTCTCAGTGGATGAGATTGTGCATTAGTATACCACAAATGTTATACAGCATTTATTATTCAGAAGGCAATTTCCAGGGTTTCTACAATTACATAATTTTTCATTATTTTTGTCTAATTTTAATTTAGGATCCTTATTTGATTTTGGCTCACATGTTTTTTCAGGATTTTATTATTATGTTTTTTTATAATCCTTTCTAGATTTTCAGTACAGCTGTAACTTAATTTTAGGATGTTTTTATTAAAGATTTTGCTAAGTTTGATGTTAGTAGGAAAATGTTTTCGAATAAAGCTAGGAATTTTTGTCTTAGCTTATTAATAACCATTTGGTTGAACGGGTTAGGGGTGGGGTGTACCAAATGATTTTTCTTTTTCTATTTTTCATTTGGTTTGTACTATTATTTTTTATATAATTGATGTTAGGGAGTTTTTAGCCACTATATTTTAGAGCTTTTTTGTAACTATTTTAGAACTATTTGTATCTATGGGATAGCTATTTTTTCCTCCAACCAAAGTTTGCAGGTTTTTGATTGATTGTTGTAGGCTGATGATCTTTTCTTTATTTTCCATGATATTTTTGGTGTGATTTGTGTTTTGTTTTTAATTCACCAGAATATACTTAGAAAGCATTGTGCTGTTCGCATATTTTCCATTTGTGAAAGATGTCTTGTGTGCATAGTTACTTTGTTTCCAGGGTCCTTCAGTTACTCCTATGTATATATTTTTTTCATTATCTGGATGATTTTACTGTGGCTTGGTATATTAGGTTGTTTTGTAAGCAATTACCATTTAAGGGACATTCATTCTTTATTCCGCAGTTACACATGAGTTTAATTTGTTCAGGTGGTTTGTTGATAGTTTTCCTGTTATGCTTTTTTATTATTTGTGCCATGTTCTCAGTGCAACTGTAGCTGATTTTTACTATGTTTTTGTTGAATATATTGTGTAGAGTGCTTGATTCCGGGAAGTGTTTGTGTTAGAGTTTGAAGAATATTTTTCCTATGTTTGTTTTTATGTTTTTTACTGTACAGTGAGTTGAGCCATATATATATATATATATATATATATATATATTATTATTATTAAAGACAACAGATATTTTGTGTCGATTAGTTTCAATGATCAAATATTCAAAATTATGAATAATTAAATATATCAGATTCATTATTTACTACAGAAAATTTAAAACTAGCAACCTAGTTATCAAAAATAATATATCGCAAATTTCCAACCCACTATATAAGACTAATGTTGTGCATGAACATACTTACCCACTCAGAGAATGTTTCTCTGTAAATAATAAATACAAAACATCTTACATAGGATATACCACACTCACACTCTCACGGAGACTCACCTGGCATTTATTGGACCAGAGTGCCATCAGGCAACACATTAATAAGAAGCATAAAGATCATAGTAACATTAGACAGCCAGTCACAAACAATACCAAAATACTAGAAAAAACAAATAGTAAAAACAGACTTATGATCACCAATTGACTCTATTTACTGTGACATGGCCCTCAATGTTGAATGTTAAATCAGACATATGATCAATTTAAAGGACATGCTTTCTTTGTGTTTCCTGTTTCTTTTCTTCCTTTATTTCTTGTCTAGACTGAGAAATGGCAGGAAAGAATCTGTGTCACTTGACAACTAGACAGATTGACAAAAATTATTTCTACCCTTTCATAGCATTTTGATCCCAGGGAACAACAGCAATTAAGAGGTGGTTCCATGCTCCTCAAAGAATTCCTGATAAGAAGCCTTACTGCTAAATATAGTTTATTGTCATAGCCAGGATAGCCAGAGGGTGGCCCAAAACTTTTCAACTATAATGTATGTGTATATAAAGGGTGTATGAAAAATACTTTTACAAAGTTTGGAGGTGTGTTCCTCACAAAACAAGAACAAAAGTTCATATAAACATATGTCCACAAATGCTTCGTTTTTGAGTTAATAATAACTCCATCTACTATAAACATTCTTCAAAATTTATGGTAAATGGTGCTGTGTTGCCATGTAGACTAGGTTACATTTGTTATTTACGTTATTTACATTGTTCTAACTGTTGTCCTCATCTTTTTGGTTATATTCATGATGTTTCAGCCATTGTATGCTTCAGCCTTCTTCTGGTGATTGGAATTTTGAACTGAACCCTTTTATTTCGTCCACT
Source organism: Acanthosepion esculentum (assembly GCA_964036315.1). NCBI lineage: Eukaryota > Metazoa > Mollusca > Cephalopoda > Sepiida > Sepiidae > Acanthosepion > Acanthosepion esculentum. The sequence goes on from OZ038481.1 coordinate 139,047,475, forward strand.
GGGGTAGATTGTTCTAGTTCCACATGCCATGCCACTTCAGGATGTCCTCAAGGACATGTGCAATGGGTGAGACCCAATTGCTACCACCAGAGGAACATGCTCGAAAATTCCTTGCTCTACCAATGTTTTCAGTTTAGCAACTACTAAAGGTAGCATGCAAAATAGGACAAGTCCATTTTGTCCATGTCACTAAAAACATTTTATTTTAGTTTTATAAATAAACTTAAAATTACAAGGAGAAAATCATATTTAGCAGAAACTGTAAAGGAAGTTGCATATCTTTTTCAATTGCATGTACAAAAACAAAGGACTTAAGTGTTGAAGAATAAGATGCAAAATAAAATTTAAAAAAATAAGAAATACATATTTTCTTTATGACCAAGTCCATAGGAAACTGTTTGTCACTGTGAACGATACTTAAGAAACACTTCTGGACACTTATTTGTCTTTTTATTCTAATGTTACCAAATTTGCAGACAGTTGTCAATGTTTGAAAATATTTTACATAAAGAGATTTTAAAAGTAACTTTTAAGAAAGGGAATTATAGTTTATATTTTTTTAAAATCTTTGTAAAATACCTGATAACTTAAAAATAACTTAAATCCTGTGTGACGCCTTTACATATTTTACAAATAATGAAGAATTTACAAAATGACATATGCAACATTATAAAAATCATATTTAATAATTGTGGTTTTTCCTTTTTCTACAATAATCTATAGTATTTTTTAAGAGATAAAATTTTAATTTGTAAAGTACCAAATCATCCAAAGTAATGTTATAATTTCAAATTTTACCATACTTTTTGACTTGTAAAGTTTTATCATCGCTTGTCTATGCTTATGAAACAAACATGTTTTTTTACCACTTTTTACCCATATTTTAAAATTACATCCATTCATTGAAACTTTGTTCCAAATTCTTTTGGTTTCATCAGTTTCTATAGTTTTCATTTGATTGTTTAGTTATTTTTCTTATTTCATTTAAATATCTTCTTATATCAAAAGACGGAAAATCTCACTTTCAATCACAATGTTCTGAGGATGATCGGAATAAACATTGAAATATTAATTACCCATAATGTATTTGTTAATTAAATATGATTACATAAAAGCATGCTTTTTAAAATTGTTGTCATATTTTAAATATCTTTCAGAATTTATGATCCATATACAATAAAATAAAATCAATTAATGGTTATCTTAGAATCCGGTTTAACCATGTAATCTTTCACAAATATAAAAAAAAATTGCAAGGATTTATTTTAAGGAGCAAAAGACAAAAACTTCTTCCATATGTAATTTTGCATTTATAATATTCTTTTCTTACCTGAATCATAATTTTCATAAACATCTTCTCTAATACCATCAGCATCATTATAACAATCTATTGCAGAGATATCATTGTAAATGTGCTCATCTTTTGGAATGGCAACTTCAGATTCATTATCAGATTCGATATCAGACTGTAATTTAAAAAAAAAAACGAGTCTTATTTATAGATAAGAATTTCATGTTATATGAAAAGTAAAGTAATACTAGAAAGTAAGTAGAACCTAGAATTAAATAAATGAATACAAAGGTTGTATAAATGCTTATCTTTTCATCAAAGCAAGAATTGTTTCGTTTTTAGAAAAATTTTAATGAAGCATTAATATTAGAGCAGAGATGACCAGAAAATAGTTATCTATATATATTTTTAATATTTAAACATTGCCAGCATTATTTTTTGCAAAATGTTAGATAAATCATAGAAGTGTCTATGACATTTATTCAGCACTATGAAGTTGATTTCAGTTCTTTAAGGCATACTTTTTTTAAGAATTGCCAGCATTAAAGTGATTAAATGACTGGTTACAAAAATGTTCATTTTGTTTACCAAGTGAAAATGAAAGAATTTCTTTTTTTGGCATCACTGTTTTTAGTGTTTTGTTTACTTGCATTCTGTGAATTTTCAGGGATGACTTTAAAACTAGGTATCTCCACAGAAGATACAATACCTAAGGTTTAAAATGAACTTTTAAAAATGAAAAACCTTTTTTGAAGCTTTTATTTTAGTTTTAATTTCAAGTTAACAGATTAAATTTAAGATTCCAATAAGCAAAATAATTTGCTCTATTTGAAAAATAATTTAAATTAATTGGAAGGAATTTCTTTTTTTTTTGCTAAAAAATTAGATTTTAGTAACATTCTTTAGCCCCTGTTTATTGCAATGTAATTCTCTTTATTAAAAAACTTCCAAACATAAAATATACTTTTCTGAAATTTTATTTGAGAAATATTAACTGATTTAATGTATAATTAATCTGATTTGAAACAAATATTGTTTACTTCAAGTTTAAAATATCGCAGAAATGCATTTTTTTAACCTGACAGTAGCTGTTTATTTAAGGTGTTGATGTGCTGACATATCTAATGTTTTTCTATGGGAACTTTATTTTTTTAAGACATAATTGAATAAATTAATATAGGTGCCTTTTATATAAAACTTAAGCATTCAGTAATCTTAAAGCTTTATGAAAATATTCTCCATAATCTAATGTTTTATTGAATTTTAGAAATTTTGGCTTTAAATTTACTAAAGCAATTGCTCTTATTTTCTGATAATGTTATGTATGAGCACCTGTATCTACAAAAATTATCATATTAATACACATACAAAGATCCAGTGACAGGACCCAAAAGAGTGTGAGTTCAATATCTGGTTAAGGCGGTGGGGAACTTGGAGAGAGAATTAAGCAGAAGATAACTGATATCCATTAAACATGGCACGTGGAACTAGAACAGTCTACACCAATGAGCAAAATAAAGGGTTCAGTTCAATATTCCAACCACCTGAAGAAGGCCGGAGCATACAACGGCCGAAACGTTGTGATAAATATGGCGACAAAGATGAAGACAATAGTCCAAATAATGTAAATAGTGTACAATTCAAAATTCTTTTAAAGCTATTGGTGTTTGATGATTGGTACTAAGCTTTCCATTTATGATTAGTAAATATAAATATTACTTAATATCATCTAAAAGGGTGAAATTAATAGTGAATTTTAAAAGATTTAAAACTTTATTTATTTTATTTAAAATTTTTTAAAAATGAAAACAATTTTTGTAAAAATTCAAAAATAATTTCATTCATTTGTGAATAAGTGCTGACAATTATTTGATTTTTCTCAAGAATTTCCAAAACAATGTGTTTTTAATGCCAAAAAAGATGTTAAAATTTCCAATACTATTCTTTGGCCCACCTGCTGACACAAAAAAAACAAGATTTTTAACCAAAATTTCACTAGAAAAGATTAAAAAATTTAATGAAATAATCAAAAAATACTTTCATCTTTCTTCTTAATAATAACAAACATTTTGATGATAAAACTTTATTTTTAATAAGTTTGGGACCTTTTTTCATCATAGTATGCTCTTTTTTAGCAAATTTTTAGAGGTATCTACTTTAAAATGATATCACCCACCCAGAATGATTTATTTTCCTTAGCAAGCAACTGCTCAAAATGAAGTTACAATTTTATAGAGAATTGAATTTTTTTTATTTTATTAAGAAGCAAAAATATTATTTGTTGAGTGAAGCAGATGAGTGGAAACTTCCCAGGTGAGCTGTAATTCTTTTTTCTTTCCTTTTGGTTACTTATCAATGAAACATGTAGGGTTAGAGTTATCCTGAATGATTATTATGACTTTAATTATTGCCTTCATTTGGTCTAATTAGGTGTAATACATATTTAAATCATTTGTTACTCTGGGAGGATCTTGTGGGGATTTTTTTGATCAGGGGGGGGGGGGAGGGTAAACAAATTTATTTCTCTTCTTTTCTCACATGCTTCTTGCTTTTCTTTATTCTTCCTTTTTCACTGTGCTTCCTTCGTTCATTCATCTGTCTATCAAGTTGCTGGATACTTGATCAAGCCTCCCCACCAACTGATTTCTCATTGACTCATATAGCCACTTTTCTACCCACAATTCCCTGTTTTTTTCACCATCCATTATAATTATGGGTAAGGTAGAGAGCATCCATTATGTCAGTTCTTTTACATACCCCCCACCCCTTAATCTCCTGTTTCATTTTCCCATTATGCAGTCATGAGCCCAAAAAGGTAGTTGACTCTTTCTTCGTGATCTTCGCACTGGTTCAGCTTGGGACTCATGCTTCAGCAGTTCAGAGCATTCCTCATCTTCTGATGAGCCTATAACTGGTCTCAAATCCATGACGTGTTAGGGTACAGCATTCACTGATACGTTATTTGATGACTCTACCCTGGTTATCATCCCACTTCCCCACTGCATTGTATCTCAGGTGTCAGATGGCTTTATCCATACTTCTTCCCCAATCCTGACAGATGTAGGAATCTCATGTCTGGTTACTGGCACAACTCTTGAGTGTCTCCATGTGTACTTAAGTAAAGCCTTTTGTGGTGCTGTCTCCACTTTTTGTCTGGACTTGACGTATTGTACTAAAACACCGCTCCAGTGGGCAATGTTTTTCCCCTTTCAACAATGGACTTTATCATTCGATGTTTTTTTTCTACAATCCCATTTCCACCAGCCCTGTAGGTAGGCCCTGAAATAGTGCCTGACATTCCACCTATCATACATTGCTCAATAGAGTGACTGAGCAAAATGCCAAACCACTGTCCAGCAAGACTTCCTCCACTGGTCCTCACTTTAAAAAGATCTCACTGAGCACTTCTGCAATGATGATAGCAGTTTCTGATCAGATCTCTTTCCAAATCGCAATCTATTCAGGTCCATCATCAATTATCATCAAGTACAACTTTCCTTTGTAGTGTGTCACATTTATAGCCAGTCACATCCATTTGGTGGTCACCTGGATCTGACCTGGCTCAAGTGTGTTCGGTGAAGGGTCACTTGATTGACACCAAGTGCACAGTCTGACAACCCTCTGTATAGCTTCTTTTGTGACATCCAAGTCAACCTTACAAACCGGATACAATGTTCTCTTGACCTCCATGTGATGCAGGCAGTGCAATTCCTTCAAGCCCTTGCTCTCTAAGTAGCATACCAAAGTTGTACACTTTTTGCCTTTCATCCACAGTTTTTCTTTATTCTGGTCAGAGCAGCAGCTCTTTATTCCTCTCCAAAGGCACAAAAGTCGCACGTAATTTCAGTTCAAATTCAGTTATTAACTCTTTCAATGCCCCAAACTATCCCCAGATAATCATTTCCGCAACACACTTTGTCTGGACCTTTATTTTTCTGTAATCACTGAACCTATCCAGGTCAGAACAGTGGCCAAATCAGTCCTGATTTCCACATCTTTTAGTCTCAGTTTCAAAGCCAGATTAACACCCTTTATCATGACACCCAACTCCATTGTTGCTATAGTTGTAATCATTCTTCTTTCTCAGCCAGGCTGCATCTTCAATTATGATGCCGTTAATTTCTACACTCACACCCAATAGCAATACTGCTTGCATCACACCATACTATTCTCTTTGTTGACTTTGGGACATGCCACTTCCCTCGAACTGGGTCCTGCCTTCTCACCTGTTCTACAATTTCTCTCATCATAGTAACTGTCTCATTGTTTCACTTCATCTTCCCAATTCATTTCCTCAGCCTTCCTTTTTATACAGTTACATGTTGTCCTAAGTCATCCAGTGATAGGGTAATGGCATATCAGTTTTCTGCAGATTGAAAAAAGCTCACATTTGCTCATGCACCTTCCCACCTCAGGAATCTAGTTTCCTATTTTGAATGACAAATCTCCTGCCATATCTTTATGTAAGTGGAGGCCTGATGCTGTCTCACTCTCCAATGATGCTGGGGTCTTTGTTATCATGCTAAACTTGCCAAGGTGTTTTATGATCGTATGCATGAGCACTGCTGTCTTGTACACCAAAATGGCATTGATATATGAACCACAGCATTTTCTGTGTGATCCATCTTTTCTAGAACTGTCTTATGTATATTTGCTATGACTCTTGGCACAACACTTAGTTCAAAGCCTATATGTATCTGCAGACATGCAGCTTTTATGTCCACAATGGTGGAATCTTCTCTCATTTTTCTCCTTTTCCATATTGTTTCACCACATTCGTCCATCATCTCTCCACCTGAATGACATGACACGTACTCATCGATTCACAGTAGTCCAGCACTGGCCTGATCTTGTTTTATGTCAGCTGAATCCCTGACATTTGTAGTAACCCAGAGCATGGCTTACCTAATACGAAATGTGTCCGAGTTGCTGCAGATCTAACAGGAAATCTAGTTTGAGGCCTACATGTGTGCATGCGCAACAACTGTGATTTGATGAAATGAACATCACACCTATGCAAATGAATCAACACCTGCCACTTACTATATAAGTGGCTACATAGCTTGCTAGAGGAGAGTAGTAATTCTGTAGACAACACTTGTGATGTGAAGTAGAAACAGAAAGCAGTACGGGCAAAATAAGCGAAAACTCAATACTTAAAACAAGCTTTTTCGCCCCTTAAGATGGATGGTGGTTTTGATATGAAGCTGATTCCCCTGTTTGATGGTGCTGGATCAGTGGCTGAATGGATGCAAAAGGTAGAACTTGTCTGCAGACTGTGCAATGTGAAGCGATTGGAACACCACATTCCCTTGAGATTGATGGGAGGACGCATTTGCCATCTACCAGCAATTGAGAGATCAGGAGAAGGCGGATGCAAACAAAATAAAGACTGCCTTATATATGGTCTTCATGACAGACGAGTTCACAGAATATGAGCAATTCTTAGCACGTAAGATACAACCTGACAATACGTCAACATTTATCTGGCATAGCTACAGAAGCTCACAGTATTGTTTGTCGAGGTGAGTGACCATACACTCAAATGAACATTTGTGTCTGGACTACCGTCCCATGTCAAACAACTTCTTCGCGCATCATCGAGAATGGACATTCTGTCCATTGACCACATACCCGGGTTATCCTAAAGGACTGACATTGGTAGTGGCATCAGCATCACCAGCAGACTAAGTGTCTTGACATCCCCATTTGTCCTTGTATTAACATTACATGCTATGCCTGTAATGGACCGAACCAACTAACACAAGACTGCCTCAGCCGTCAAATGCCCACCACATCTAAAGAAGGAAGCAAGGCACATGAACAGGGGCCACGTCAAGAGATGCGTTGTTTTTGTTGCCATGCTATGGGTCATCTGGTGCATACCTGTTCAGAGAACAAGAAAAGGGAATAGATGATAGTGCCAGTTTCTTTCCTGGAGCAGATAAAAACTTGGCACTACTGGTAATCACAGTCCAAATTGACAGGAGGTCACGCAGTGCTCATTGACTCTGGTTGCTCCCAATCATTAGCCAGCAAAGACGTGTGCCAATCATGGATGAGAAGGTTTGAGAGTGTGATAACCATCAACTAACACCTGGGTCATCAACGAGAGCCTGAATGGTAGTAATCCTGTCAAAGTTGATGTCCTGGTGACTCATGAGAGGCTGATTGGGATGAACACTATAAAAGAGATGGGAGGGACACAAATCACTCCATCATATGAGGTAGAATTCTGTCACAGAAAACCATTCCTCTATGTGGCGATAACCATTGATGTACAGAACTTTAGTGATGAATTTGACCAGACAGCAACAGTTTGGACCACAATGTAGAAGTGGACAGTAGATTAAGCCCAACAATGCTGTCTAACACGATGGCTGAATATCATGCATCCAACTTGGTGCAACATGAGTACGAGTGTGAGCCTCAAGTCTGATTGGATAATGGCTGGCTGACACCATATCTCAAGAAGTAGCTCAGGTCAGCTAAAGGTTTAATTCCATTGATGGCTTTGGTCTAAAAGAACAAAGAAAAGGTTCGCTCTGTCATGGACTACTGGGACCTGAATAAATACGTCGACACATTGACCGCAAATGATGATGTTTGTTTGCACAAAGAGAATGATGGCAGCCGGGAAATAATTATTACTTCTGGATTTAAGAAAAGCTTATCTGCAGGTGCATATCCACAAGTCGTTATGGCTATTCCAGGCTGTACTTCCAGTGGGGTGTAGGTACTGCATTACACAACTGGGTTTTGGACTGAATGTAGCACCCCTTATAATGCAGTTGATAATTGATGTGGTACTGGCTCAACATGCCACGTCAGCATACATCAACAATATTTCCATCGATGAAAGCCTAGTTTCAACAAAACAAGTTTGGAAGCACTTTACCAATTTCAGACTCTTGTGCAAGGACCCTGAGAAACTGAAGGATGGGGCCAAAGTATTGGGATTATACATTTGGAGGGAGCATGGTATACTTCAGTGGAGACAAGGGAGCAAAGTCCCACCAGTTCCAGCCACCATTACTCATCAAAGTGCTGAAGCTCACTGGTCACTTTCCAGTGTGTGGCTGGCTCAGACCAGTGACTGCATTTCTGAATCAACAGGCAAACATGACAACCAAAGGTTGGGATGACAAGATCTACAATGCCCTACTAAATGCATGCTCACCGAAACAGTTACCAGAGCACATCAGGAGGACCCTGTGAGAGGGAATTGGTGAGTGCATGGTCAGGAAATAAAGGTATGGGTTGAAGCAAGTTCCCTGGCTACTGGAGTAGCATTGGAAGTTGACAGGAACATTGTCAAAGATGTGTGTTGGCTGCATCTGGATGGAGACTTGCTGCATATAAATCTTGCTGAGCTGGATGCAGTGTTGAAAGACATTAATCTATCACTCCAATGGAAAGCAATTTGCTGCACCTGCTAACCAATTCAGCATATGAGCACTGGTAGATCTCGGACACTTTGACTGGGAAGGTGAAAGTGCACACCAAAGTGGTTACAGAGATGTTAATAAGATGTCAGCTCAGCACTTTGGCGGGGCTTGCCAAAGAATATGACCTAACTATTGACATGGCCTTGGTCAAGTCTAGTGCATACCAGGTCCATCATCTCACCAGGGTACCAAAGTGATGGCTCAACACAATACGAAAGGAAGCAGAGCCTACACAGCCAGCGTGCACCAGTCATTGATGAATCGGCCCAGATAATGAGTATCCTTCAGCAAAGTGGGCATCCTGGCACAAAGTGCATCCTGTATTTTGTGAGGCAGGTTAATCCTGCAATATCCAAAGCTGCAGTTAAGAAAGTGGTAGGACAATGTGAGGCATGTCATTCCATAGATCCGGCTACAGTACAGTGAAAGACTGGACTGCTAGATGTTGTGGGCTTGTTCATAGCCCAGTTTTACACTCTTCGTATAATGCACTATTCCATTACATCAACTTTCATACAAGCAATGTCAGTGAGCTACCATTGGTTATTCTCCACAAATCTAGCTCACTGATTGGTCCTTTTCAACTAATCAAGTCACCTGCACGTGCACAAGCAAATTTTGGCATAATTCCTTTTGGAGCCACCCCACGTGACTACGACCTTATATAAACCCAAAAACACGTGTGACCGAGAGCAGAGATCGACAGCAGAGTCTGACATCCGCGAGAGACAACAGCAGCAGACAATTTCGACCGCTCACTCCAAGCTTACTGTGACAATTACAAACACCCATCTGGACAAATCAAGACGTTAAACTTTCTGGCAACACTGATGTCAACGGACCTTTTAGTCAGTGGATCGAACACAGAGAGATGCCAAACAAAACCACGTAACTCAAAATAATAACTTTCCCGCGCAAAAGAACATCACTGACTCAATGACGACTTGGCTCGAATAATCCTCTGTGACCAAAAAAAGAACTTTGAACTTCAAACAACTTTACTTAACTGAAGTGAACAATTATATTCACTACTATTCAAGTAAAATTACGATCAAACTAAAACCTTAAACTACAGTTAAGGGTACGCAACTTCGAATGACTTAACCAAAAAACAGTACATAAATAATTACATACACATTCACATTGAATAGTAAATGAACATTTAATTTACAAAAAAACTCATTTGACTATAACTTTGCAATAGTTCACGAATATATCAAAACACTCAAACAAACCTGATATTTTAATACAAATACAAACACACCAACATTTGATATCTCAAAACATCATTGTAAATATTTTCTTAATTGTATATAAATGTGCGTATTGTTTGAATTGATTTTTTTGCCTCATTGTGTTTCATATTGTAAAATATTTTATTGTTGAGAATGAATGATTAGAACACACCAGCCTAACCCAAAAATCCTTCTGATTAATTCCAACATTCTAGTTAAGAAAACTTAATATATTTCACTCGTCCCCAACAATGTAACATATACTTGGTGGCAAATAGGAGTGGACGTGACCCACCTTGGCAGCAGACACTACCTGACGCTGATCGATTGTGGCTCTACTCGATTCTCCATCTGGCACCCACAGTTTCATCAGGAATCTGCCAACATCACCCAGCAGCTGCAGTCAATATTCTTCAAATGTGGGCCACCAACTGAGCTACTTGCCAACAATGGTGCGGCATTCTGCAGGAGGGCATTCAGAAAATATGCAGAAGGCTGTGGCGTCTATCTACACTTTCAATGTGCATACTTCCTGGTGGGGAATGGCATAATGAAAAGGTGCCATTGCACCATCAAGCGCATTGCTGCCAGAAAGCAGCGTTCTGTGGAAGAAGTGGTATACCTCTACAATATAATGCTGAAGGATGATACATTAGCCTCCACAGTCCCAGCAAATGGAATCTACACCTACAAGATGTGGGTAAAAAGGATAGATGTTGCAACTCCACTGGCATGCAAGGAGAATTCAACTTACAAAACTGGAGATGTAGTGTTGGTGAAGGCCCCGTGAACCATCTGTACATCTAAATTTGGAAATAGGATGGTGACTGGACACCCTGGTCTATGCTCAGTTCTGGTCAATGGGATGACCTTTGCCCTGTCAAGGCAGTGGACCATGACAGTGAGTCCTCAGAATGTGAGAGCACGGTTGATGGTGAAGACAGGGAGTCATCAGAATCAGGATTCATAGTAGAACACATGGATTCCATACAAATGCCCAGTGATATGACAGATGATGATGACCCGCTAGACTTGAATGAAGAGATTTCCCATGTTTGATTCATCTCAACAGATGGTCCTCCCACATTAGACGCACAAACCTCTTTGGTTTCACTACGGAGAAACACAAGACATAAGTGACCAACAAACCCCCCCCCCAACCCGGCTATAACTTGTGTAAACAGGATATCAGGGGGACGTGTAGAAATGCCGAGGATGGCTTACCTAGTATGAAATGTGTTAGAGTTGCTGCAGCTGTAACAGGAAATCTGGTTTGAGGGCTACAGGCATGTTTGTGCCACGACTGTGATTTGATGAAATGAACATCACACCTATGCAAATGTATTAACACTTGCTGCTTACTATATAAGTGGCTACATTGCTTGCTAGAGGTCAGTAGTAATTTTGTAGATGATGCTCATGGTGTATAGTAGAAAGAGAAAGTGGTACAGGTAACATAAGCAGAATATTCAATACTTAACACACCATTAGCGGCAACACTCAAGTTGTTGCATCTTCTGTCCACAGAGTAAGAATTCCCTCTTCAATCCACCTCTTTACTTTTTGTTCAAATTCTGCTATCATCTTTTTCCCGCTGTCGACTTTTGTAACACGCCACTTTATCCTTAAGCACTTCCACTCAATTGTTCCACTCAATTGTTCACTTTTTACAATTGAACTGCACAAAAGTCTTTATCTTCAATTCAACAAGTGTTCCATTTGTCATCTGTAACTTGCCATCGCATACTTATTGCACAATGTTTCTCCCCATACCATCTTTATTAATGGCAACTCCTCCAAGATGAATGATCTTCATCCATTCACAACACAGTGCTGATACCTGTAATCAAACAGTCAATTATGATGGCACTTGGATTTAGTTGTTGACCTCAGATTTCCAACACAACAGTGCAAGTTCCTTTGTATCTCACTTCTCTCCCATCAACCACTTTTATATTGGCCGTCCACTCCATTTATCCACTAGATTGGATAGTATTAGAGTGGTAGTACAGCCAGTCTCGACAAGGGTATTTACCCTGCTCCCCTCTACCAATATATCTCTTATTCATTGTGATCCATGACGCACCACTGCTAGAATGAAGAAGTAGTCACCAGTGCAGTGGCTTCTCTCAATCTGTTTCCTTGTGAACAATATTTCACAATATGTCCTGTCTCACCACATCTAAAACAGGTTGGTTTGGATCTTGGCAGGTTTTTACAACCATGCAGTATGTGCGGACCCTTGCATCTGAAACACTGGCTGCTAAATGTTCTGAATGGTTTCACCCATCCTTCAAATTATATTGGATCTTCTCTGTGTTGGCGGAACTGTGTTCAGCGCTGATTGATACTGGCTGTTCACGGACAATTGTGGATGCAGATCGGTGCCAGTCTTGGAAGAGAGTGACAGTGGACGTCCTGACTATTGGAGGCATGTTCCGTCCATGTTGCGGTGTAGGAGTAGTAACTGTATCCACAGAGGAAGGCGGTTCTGCCAAGATCAACGTGTTGGTGGTGCGTGGTAAACCACTGGGATTTGACCTGCTATTGGGGATTGGTGCTATAACAGCTTTGGGAGGTGTTGCTGTTGGGCCAATGGGACGAGTACAGATTGGCAATGGGCGAGCAGCCAAATGTGCAGCCATTACTGTGGATGAACCAGACTTTACTGCCACCTTCGACCACTGGAGGCGATCATGGACTGTGGCATGGAAGTGGCCGGAGAACCGCATGCCTGAAAGACTGCACAATGGGGTTTCTGAGTACCCAGTAGCAGCAGAGATCAGGGAGGGCTATGAACAGGAGCTACACACGTGGATCAGCAGTGGCTGGCTCGTACCATACCCAGAAGAAAAACTGGGGCCTCCCAAGGGTCTAATTCCCCTGATGGCCATACTACAGCAGAACAAGTCAAAAGTACATCCAGTGATGGACTTCTAGGAGCTCAACCATCACGTTGACGCTTTCACAGCCAATGCAGACGTCTGTGCAGCTAAACACATCTGAGAGTGGGGGTGGAGAGTTTGCTGCTTGACAAAGAAAGTGCAGAATGCGTCAATCCACCTGAAGAGGGAGTAGAAGCAGAGCCCCCTCTGACAATCCACCCGAAGGGGGAGCGAGAGCAGAGCCCCCCTGCTTTTGCGAAGAAGCACCAGTTGAAAACGACTGCTGCCGGGCAGCCACCTTTGTGATCATGAGATCAGGGAGGAGTGTGACGAAAGACATGACTAACCTCGAAGTGCAAAACGAGTGCGAACATGTCTTGCAGAGTACTCCTGAAAGGAAATATGGCCACTATTGAAGACACAGTTTATGTGCGCCAATCTCATCCAAAACGAGATGATATCTGCACACATGCAAATTTCAGCCGTGTTGGGCTGGCATAAAAGCGAGGTGTCAGTGGTAGAGTAATTCAGCGAACTTCGTGCAACAGAGTTGGACGTGTGAATTGACTGGCAGACGAAAAGGAATTTGAAGTAGGTGCGTCTGAGTTGGTGTCTGTTTCACGACTGCCCAGTGTAACGTCCGAGAATGGGAGACTAACAATCCATTCCCTCGAGGCGACCGATGACGAAAGTAGAAAATGGCGCACTGCACTCTCTAACCCCCCCTCTCGTCACTTTTTTCTCTTTGTTCACTACACTCTGTATCTAGTTTGGTTCTGCCTTTCAATCACTATCAAGTCAGGCTCTTGTGTTTTGTTGGCCATCAGTACGCTAACACTAGGGATCAATTCACTAATATTCATTTCATATATATGTATCTTTTGAGAAAATTGTCAAAAGATGAATTGAAATATTCAAATCTTGAGAAAGAAGAGTGTTGGCCATAATTTGAATGACAAATAGAGCTTGTCAGTTTCTGATTAGACAGAAATTTCTACTAAGGTCCAACCATAGACCTTTAGAATTCATATTTAATCTTAGGAAGTAATTTCCTATGGAAATGTCTTCTAGAATTTTAAGATGGGCCATAATGTTAATGGCGTCTGACTTTGATATTGAGTACATGAAAGGCATGTAGATGCTTTGTCGAGATTGGGGTTTATTACTTTTGAAAGTGATAAAGAGGAGGTTTGGATTGATTTGGTTTGTTTATTTTACCAGCACATCAACCTACTTGATGCTGAAAAATGGATTTCTATTCAATAATATCTTACTAAGTTTTAAGTTTAAAAATTTGTGAAATATAATTGGAAGCTGGTTGTATAGTTCATCTGAAGGTGAAGTTGTTTGGATTAAATTTTGGTGTATAATTTACTTTTCTTCAAGTATATCTTCTGGCATACTATGCATTTAGGTGGATCCTCGTCTTTTAGGAGAAAAGAATGTGTGATATTGTTATGGCCAATTATGAATCTTGTTAAGACTTCTTCTTTTCTGGAAAGTCTGGTGTTATGGTCCCTTATCCCAAGTATAGGTTTGATTTTGCACAATTATTTGGGTGAGTATTCAATAAGTCTTGCCACTTATTTAATATATACATATATTAATTACTGTTTTGAAATCTGTATGAGGAACTTTTATTTTTGATATATTCATTTTTAGTAATTCTTTAGCTGATTTATCTGCCTTTCCAATTCCTTGGATGCCTATATGGTTAGAGATCCTGCAGAATATGATGAGTTTTTGATTACAAAGTAAATCGATTATGTTTCAAAGTTTGGCTATAATAGGGTTGGTCAGGTTTTTATACTTCAGCAATGTAAAGACAGATAGGGAGTCTGAGACTATAATGAATTTGTTTGACTCACTGTCATAATGTCCAAAGCCAAGTCTATTGACAAAGCTTCTACGCTAAAAATTGAGGATTTGTCAGGTAGATGCTTTTGAAATATGTTTTCATTCAATATAGCTGAACTTCCAACTATCAATATTTTGGAAGCCAGCAGTGTATATATGCTTACAATTTGTATGTTTTTGTAGGATAATATGAATTTCTTTCATAAATACAGTTGTATCAGTTTCAATTTTAGAGTGTTTTGTCAGTTTTAATATTACATTGGGTTGTTTTATTAACCAGGGAGGAGTTTTTGAGAGAACAGATTCAAGTATCAGAGAAGAGTTCTTCCCTGATAATTGAACCAAGATATTTGAATTGTCCCATGACTTGAAGTCCCTCACTAGCAAATTTTATTTTGGTTGAAAGCTTTTTCCTATTATTCATGATGCATAAATTATATGAAACAAATTATTATAGGCTGTATTAAAAAGTGTAATTAACAAAAAGCAAATGCTAATATAAGACAATTTGATGGTAATTTCTTTCTGAAAACATTCAAAGTTAATGATTGTATTTTTTTCTGTTTATAAATAAATTATATTCTTTTGAATTTGTCTTTTTGTGCAATCTTTTGCTTTCATAAAAAAAATGAAAGATCTCCATAATGAAAAAATATGCAGGAATCAAAAAATTTATTTTGCAAAGAATATCTTGCTAAAACAAAAACTTTGTCTAAGCACAAAAAATAAAAAAATGGAAAAAGAAAACTCTAAAACAAAATGGGTTTAGCTAAATCTAAGAGGGAAAGGAATAACAAGAATAAGAAAGAGGGCCCAATTCATAGCAAAACTCAAAATTATGACATGTGATGAAAGAATGTTCAGAAACTAGCATGATATATTCCAGCCAATGCATTCTTCAGCCTTCCTCAGCTGTATCTGTCATTTCTTGAGTATCACTACCAAGATTCCTATAACAACAGTGAGTATTAAAGTTAGGATCTAAGAATTTTTCAAAATGAAGTAATCATACAGAAGAATTTGCTAGCGTTGTCAAATGAATCCCCACAAGTCCCTGCCAACTCAACAGTTCTCATCTGTTATTTGCATCATTTCATGCAAGCATTTTTATATGAAGACATTTGCAGATGAAAATGCCAGAATATCAAATTCTGTTTTGCTGTTCCATATCTATTGGGGCATTTTATACACAATCAAAATATTAACTGCCTGTGTTTAGAGAAATCAATCCACATCCTTTCTGATGGGATATAAAAACAGTACAAAGAAACTTATCTCTGATTTCACTTATCATTAAATTAGTGATTTTTCCCTGGTTTTCTCTCTCTCCACCATTTCTTAACATCATAATTCATTTAATTGCTGATTAAAAAATAAAACCGAATATTACAAACAAAAAATACTTACAAACTCATCATCTGGCCAACTGTCATCACCTACAAAGATTGAGAAAACATTTCACAGACGTCAGTAAAAATAATAAAAATACAGAATTAAAATAAAACCACAAACAAAATACTGATAATGCCCACCTGCCTAATAAATTATTAGTCCTTCTGGTGCCCACAAAACAATTTGTACCTGATCAGGCATGCACTCTATAAGACCCCTAAAATTAGTTTACCGGGATATTAACAGTAGGTCTTTTAAATACTGCATGTTACACAGTAGACATTCTGTAGATTGAACTTGTTGGTCTAACACATTCCATAAGTGAACTATCATATTGTAATTTCAAGTTTCATAGCAATTTACAATTGGGTCAAAAGAAACATTGTTATTATTATTGGTTTCTGTACAGTATTGGGATTTCAGTGGCAAGTTATTTTTATGGGGTAAAGATATCAACCTTATGCCTGTCCAACCTCCTTTAGCTTAAATTCCTTTTTTTCTGTCACAGTAAATCTCTCTTCACTTGACTACCTTTATATGTCTAAAAGAGTTCAAATTATTTACCCAAACCTAAGAAGAGAATAGAGATGGAGTCATATCTTTTCCAAAGGTGCTAGTGCAAAGTGAACACAAATTACCAGGGTTATACTGAAAATAATGCATTAAATGCAAATGTTGGTAGTATGGCAGTAGAGGATGAACCTTCTTGCCAGTGACCCATATTGTTTGCTTTGTTACAAATAGCAGCTGAGCACAGTATGGCAAAATGGTGTCTAACATGAAAATGTGTACAAAGCAGAAGTGTGTCATTGCAGAAAACTATACCCACTAGAGATTCTTATTTGAGCATTTATAGAGAGCAAACAATGGATGTGAACACAGGAATTGGCCGATGCATTTCAGCAGTGTCAACATTAATGTGTATTACAAACCATGTTCTAATCTCAGCATGCAAGCTCTTTATTGTAGGCAAAAAATACATAGCCAATGATAGCGACAATATGAAAATATAATATTTTGTAGCTGAAATCTTGTTCTATCCAAAAGTGTCACTGCATTTCTTGTATTTGTGAAAATAAATAAGAAGCATTACTTTTGGAGCATTCCACATATCACAAATGAAATTTCAATTCTGTTTGATGACTACATTTTCCATAGAACAAACAATAAATATGAAAACTTGTTATGAAATAAAGTAAATTTATTTGAATAAGAATAGATAAACCTCACGATAATATCAGAATGGATATTGATGAGGCTCATACAATTGCAGAAATAATTAACTTTTCAGATTAAAAATATAAATGGCATCCAGACAAGAAAGAAGAATATCTATCTTTCTATATTTTTCAATTTTACTTTACAAATTTTCTCTTCTAAAACTTATGAATTGATTTTTTACTTCTTTTTATATGCCTTTCAATTCATATAAGCCTTCTCATCTTGGAAAGAGGAATGAAAATAATTTTATTCCTTACTGATTGAATAAACATTTCACTTCAAAATTCCAAGAAAATTATCAAATATGACAAGAAATAAACCTGAATAAAGATGGAAGACAGAATGGACAAAATATGAGTATAATGGCCAAGATGAGCATACTATCCTGAATGTACAAGTGAATAATAATAATAATTCCCTCTCCCCACAAAAAAAAATGAACAGCCATTGATAAAAGAGTTTTTCCCACAAGCACATTTTGCTAAAAAATAAATTTTATTTGCATTTTTCCTATTTACTATGATAAAAAATTAAAAAATATGCTTACTCTGTTCATCATCTACTTTTTCTTTCCTGAAAATGGCCCTTAAAAAAAGAAGAAAATAATCATGAAAGAAAAGAAGAAAAATGGTCTGTTTAGTCATATTAAAGTGTTAGAATATAAACATGTGTGATTGTTCATTTTTGTATGTATATGTCCTACAAAATAAGCAAATTGAATATAAATTGCTGTTCTCTATGGAATATATTTGACTGTGGAAGCCATTTGCACATTGCTGTATTACTGCCAATGTGAATATTATGATTAATAACACTGTAGATAGTAAAGGCAATAAAACTTGTGGATGTGCCTAATATTTTGTTTATTTTACCATCATACTGACATATTAGTAAGTCAATTTTTAAAGAATTTCTTCTTTTCCTGTAAACAAAATCCATTCATGTGATTTGATAAAAAGAACAATTTTTAATGCAGTCAAATTTAAAATAAGACATATTTGCAATATGAAACATGATAAAAAGCATTTGACATTTTTTCATTAGAGTTCTTATAGATTAGAAGCTTCTTTTGGCTTTCATTTGAACCTGTCATTGAAATCATGGATGATGCCAGTCATCTCTCACACCTAGTTTTTCACCATTTTGTATAGAAGTGAAACACAGAAGAGAACCACTGTAATAGCCAAGATGCTTGATAGATTTCATGCTTAGGTTATCTGGCCACAAGAATGTAAAAATGTGGCACCCTTAGAAAAAGAAAAAGGAAAAGATTAATAGATATAAAAATAAGTAGATGCATTTTACTAGACAATAATCTTGCTGATGTAGCTTGAACAAGTAAAAAAGTCAGAAATGTTGGTTGGCAAGTTATTTTGTCAACAAGTTAAAAAAAAAGACAATTTGACTGAAAGTATTTGGAAGCAAGCAGTAAAATATTTCTTTGACAAGATGTCAACAGTAAATTTAGATATTGCATGGCATGAATAATGATATAAAAGTTAGAATCTGAGGTTTTGGGATGGGGAGAGAGGACAGAATTTGGAGACAGATGTCGTCTTAGCCTTTTTTGGGAAAGAGTCATTGTGCAGAAGTAACATGCAGTGGAGAGAACAGACTTTCCAGCTCTTGCAGACCTTTTATCATCAAAAGTAGTTTATCAAAGAATAAAGATTATTTTAGTGAAGACTAAGAGAAAACATAGCAGGTGAAATGCAGAGAGAAAGAAAAACTATTTTTATTATCTTGACTCTTTTTGTTTGTAGTCTGAATCAGAATTGGATTTTCAATCATTAACCTTTATCACTCTGTACATGACTTCATTTGCTGTACAAAAAGTTTATCCTGCCACTGAAGGTGACTGATTCCTGAACAAGAGTGTGTTTGAATTTCATAGCTGTGTTGTCATATCCTTCTATGGCAACAGAAAACAACTTTGGGTGAAATTGACAGTAGCGATGCTGCAATTGAGATGCCTTGAAAAAGAATGCAGTGGAAAGGGAAGTAATATTAATAATGCAGAGTGCTAAAGGTTAAAACTAGATCCTTTGAAAGCTAACAAAAAAAAATATTTAGTCTGTAATTTTGTTGTCATTTCAAGCACTGTCAAAAAAAGAGATGAGCATCAGACTCATGGGAGTCAAGTGACAGTAATCATTCTGACAACATTACAATGTGGCAGGAAATACAAATGTTATGAAGGACACAACAGAAGCCATTAAGCCAATAGAGTTTTGATATCTATGATTCCCTGGGGACATCCAGAGAATTCTGATGAAATATTCCAGATACTAATTTGCTTTCAGTTGTTCTAACTGGGAATTCATCATAAAGGTCATGCTTCCAATCCTGTTACCTTCTTGGAATGAAAACTGGCTTTTAATATGCTTGTTAGTAGTTCATTTCACTTTCAAACCCAACTTTTCTTGCATTTGATATTGTTGTAAACCATCTACTTTTCGTTACCCTTCAACAAAAATACAATTTTGTTTTTGCTTAACTTATGTGAAAACTACACATTAAAGTGACTAATATAATCAAAATGGCACAAATGACTTCCAGTGATTGATATTTTGCGTATACTATCTCCCATGTTATATAACTGATTATTTTCCAGTAATGTCTTGATTGCTATCAACCTCAACTGGTTTACCTGATTTTAGATCATCATTAAGTGAGAAATCTGCACTACGAAACTTTGCAAATCCCTTTTGACATCTTTGATCATTCACAGTACCTTCTTCGAAAAACTACAGAAATATAGTTTGCATTTGAGTTTTATTTTTATATTTTTTTAAAATAAAAATGCATATTAGATTTATTTGGCAAAAATATGCCACTTTGACAAAATGAATGTTGTCACAATACAATAGAAAAATTGATTTTTATAAAATGAATTAATTAAAACTAAATGTTATCTAAAAACAAACACAGAACAATTCAGTGAATTTTGGTTATCTGTGCTCAACTGAGATGAAAAAAACTTTGGGAACAAATTAATGAAAAGGCACACAAAATCAATTGTTTTGAATGAATTTAAAACTAAATGCTCCAAATGTCATATAATAAAAAGATCAAATTTTTTCTTCAGATAACCAAATGAAATATATTGTTGCATTTTACATAACTTAATCATTGTTAAATGAGAAGTAGTTATTAATGTTTATTTGACACAATTATCCTAAGTTGGGTGAACGATACTTCTACAGTTAACATGTAATGCAGGACTTTGCATCGCATAAGAAAGGAGAAGGGCATGACCAAGTATTTCTAATTGCCAAGGGAAATGCCATAAAGGACAGGATGACAACACAGTCCAGCATGACACTCCAAATTGTTTTTAAGAACTAACCAGCCCCTAAGTAATAAAAAGACTAGTTGAATATGCTGATTGCATCTCCTGGGGCCACCTATCAAATAAATGCTTATAGATCATTCCAACATAATAAGGGCCGATATATCATAAAATGAACCAACTTGACCCAGGTGTGTGACATGTATGCAGAAAAATTTAATTTTATTAAACTTGTTTAACAGACAATTTGAGAACAAAAATTAAGGTAGATGTGAAAAACAAACTTAGGTCACCAATATTTGGTTATCAAACAAGAATCATAAGAGATTATTCTAGTTTAAGTTCAACAAATTGTCAGATCAATTCAACAAAGTTCTCAACTTTGAAGTCAGTCAACACTTTCTTGGTTCCCCAACTTTCTTTTTATTTGCCATGTCCTTTCAGGATGTACACAATCATGGCTCTCCACTTCCCTCTATCACTTGCACCTCTCGGCAAGCACCTTCCTTCTGCTTCCACCCCCAGACCACAGTTCCTCAACTGGTGGATCCCAATTCTCACTGTCAACAATGGCAGTTACTCTGTCTTGTGAATCCTGCCAACTTTTTTTTCCCCTCCCTCTTCAACACCAATGTATATTTTTATCATGAATATTTTACATACACCTGCAACCTTGGTTGCAAAGCATTCTTCTTCTTCGTAAGGGTTACTTGCTTGTGGATGCACAACTTCTATGAATAAATACCAAAACATTAACAAAACTATGTAAAACTACCTGTTTGGTGATCATCTACAGATTTATCAGACTTTTTAATATAGTCAGTCATATTTCTCTAAAATCTTTTTCTTTTAGTATCTGTGAATTGACATGACTTCTTGAGAAAGATAGAGGAGTGGTTTCCTGTTGTCTTCTATATGGTTTGGAATTCAGAGTCAAAGAAAACTCTTGTAGTTTTTTCCCCTCCCTGTGAAGCACACAGTTATCCACATTGCACTGAATTCAATGTTGGGTCTGCTTATTTAATCATTTTCATCTCAGACAAAGTAAAGATGAAGATATTAGTCTGAATAACCCATGGAATAATGACAATAACTCATCTCATAGTTTTAGATGATGTTAAATTAGGTGTTAATGTTATTTATTTTATGCAAGTAAATATTTTACTAATTACTTTTACTAATTCTCTAATTACTTTAACGCTGGCTGCATACTTCTCTTTCAAATTCAGATCACTCAAGAGTCTATCTTACTGCAATTTAGCTACTACCTTGGCCCTCTTTAATTTATATATTTTCATGCTAAGATTACATTTCATTGGACGGTTGTAGCTCCTTGGGTACATTTTACATTGTTTAAGTGCATTCTTGAATCTCATTGATTATTATGTAGTCAATTTGTTTTTTTGTTTCTCCTCCTGGGCTTTTCCATGTGCATATTCGTCTTGGGTGTTCTTGAAACTGGGTATTGGCTACTATCTGATTGTTCACTGTGCACCATTGGTGCACAAACAGCATTAAAATTAGATACAATGAATTAAAGGAGAATGGAAATTTGAAGTAGGACAAATTAAAAGAAGCTTCAGTAATATCAACAAATGAGATCATTCTAAAGAAAACTAGACAAAGAAAAAGGAATGAATGATAGATAAAATGAAAAGGAGACAGCAAACAATGCCAAGTTATGGCAAAGAATATAGGACTTTGCACAAACAAATTAGAAACAAATGCAGGTGGGCAAAAATGGAATGGCTCAATGAAAAATATGTTGAAGCGGAAAGAATGAGTATTACAGATAAAGCATATATGCATAGAATAAGATATCCTTATTAACAGGATGTATAAAATCCAAAGACAGGTTCCTGATATGAAAGAAAGAAAAACTACTTCAGAGATGGAATGAATACGTCATGGAACTCTTCCCTTATGAAAGAGGTCAATTTGGAAATACACAGAAATATTGAAGGGCTAGAAATATTAAACCCTGAAGTGTAATCGGCGCTGGACAAATTGAACAAGAACAAAGCAGCAGGGTCAGATGGAATTGGAAGGGAGACACTGACAACCTTAGATAATTTTAGTATTGACAAAATTAGAGACATAATAATTAAATTAATTAAGTAATTAAACTTACAACAATGGTGATATACCGGAAGACCAAAGCAGATCCTTTTTCATAGCACTGCCTAACAAACCAGGTTGAAATGAATGTGAACCTTATAGATTAATCAGTCTAGTGAGCCATATAACAAAACTTATCAGAATTTTGATGAATAGTGTGCACAGCAGAATTACACTGAAAATAGGACAAGAACCCTGCATTTTTGTTAAAGACTCTGGAATGTAATTTATGCTCAGAATGATATCAGAAAAAGTAATACAAATGTATTATAGTTTATACAAAATTGTTTGATAAAGTATGTCACAAAGAACTGTTTGAACTGCTAGGTAAACTTGATTTACCTTGGGAAGGATATTAGAATTTATACTGAGAGCAAACTACTGACATACAAATAGAAAATGAATTCAGTAAATACACAAAAATAGAAAGGGGCATAAAACAAGGATGTGTCTTCCCACTGGATTTATTTAACCATTACAATGAAGCAATCCTGAGAAAATTAGAAGTCCTACCAGGATTCATTATTGGTGACTAAAATCTTAACAACATTAGATAAGCAGATTACAGTGTTTATCAAAGAGACAGAAAGGAAACTACAGGAACTCCTACAGAAGGTAATTTAAGGAAAGTGAGAAGAAAGGACTAAACATCAATTGCAAGAAGATAGAATGTATGGTTGTCAACAAATGAAACAATCCAACATGCGAATTACAAATTTGAGATACCAAAATTAAATAGGTGCAAAAATTTAAATATCTGGAAAGTGTTTTAACAGGCAATGGAAAATGCAACACCAAAATTTGAAACCACATTGTAATAGCAAAAGATGCCTTCCAAAAACTAAGCAAAATATGAAAAAACAGGAAAATTTGGTTAGAAACAAAGAAAAGATTTCTGAACAGCTTTCTTATAACAGTCGTTTTATATGGCAGTAAATACTGGACTATCTTCTTGCAGATAAAGAAGAGACTTGAGGCAACAGTAATGTAGTTTTACAGAAGGATGCTGAGAATACCTGAACAACAGAATAACTGAACATGTGAACAAGCATTATTTTTGGTGCAGTCTCACTGCCTTTAACCATTATATATGACATCGCCTGTGGACTGTTTCAAGCTTTTGGCTATTTATAAAATACCAGGATGTAGCCAAATCTTGCTTACCACACCAATAGTCAATACATGGTACTTGATAATGGCTGAGACAATCAAAAGCACTAGAACAAAAACCACAGAGCAAAATAACTTTAGAGAGATTATCCCCAATTTGCATTATAATATACAAAATGTTATTGAAAAATTGTAAAAATAAAATAAAAATTAAACAGACAAATCTTGATGGTTGAATTTAATAAGACTTGTTTGCATATATATATATATATATATATATATATATATATATATATATGTGTGTGTGTGTGTGTGTGTGTGTGTGTGTGTATGACATATAAAAGTGGACACTGAGGTCAACACAAAGCAGCAACAGTTTGTTTCAAACGTCAATCCAATCTTCAGACCATGAAGGTTCTGTAGAAGCATAAAACAGACTGTTGCTGCTTGGTGCAGACCTCAATGTCAACTTTTATATTTGCATAAACCCTATCTCTGATATTGAGCATGTTTACCCATAAATATAGTATACCTTAAAACTATATTTTTATCATACTATATATATATATATATATATATATATATATATATATATATATACATACAGGTAGGGGATAAGAACAAATGGAGTATAATTCCACTGTTTGTAGCCTTTAATTTTTTAAAAAGGGCTCATTACAAAGTAGAGCTTAATATAATTTATTATATGAGATTAAAACAAAAATATATTAAAAATTGCTACACAATAGCTTTTTTTTTATTTCAAAAGCAGATAACAAATCAAAATTAAAATGAGGTTTGTGGGTTTATCCTGATTAACCAATTAAGTGTCAGACCTATGCTAAATTTTAAAAAAGGAGGATAATTTTGATCATGGTAAAATGTGGCTTGAAATATAATCCTAGACAAGGTCATGCGTGGCAAAGTGAATGGCAACCATGTATCATAATTATGAAACAAATGTAACTTGTTCAATTTTATAAGAAGCTAAGGGGAGGCATGGGAAGATAATCAAATGTATAGCTAATCGTAACATATATTTTATAGTTGATAATAAAAAGGCTTCCTTAAGAAACCAGTAAATGCAACTTAAGTGTATAAAAATAAAAAATGTGTAGTATTCATACAAAATGTTGATAATGCCAACTAAACAGCAATACATAGCCATATTAAATTCAAATAAACAAAATAAAATAATCATTCATAGAAGTTGCACCCCAATTTACTTACAAATTATGACCATATGAAATAGTACTACCAAATTTACAGTTTAACCATATTTTAAGGAGAAATGTAAGTTATGCATACAATTTACAGTTAATTCATTTCTTTGATTCAATAGAGAATCTTTATCAGCAAATCTAATAATTTCTAATTTCTCATGTAAGCATAAGAAGCAAGGGTCATTTAAGGATTTACAAGTTCTAACATTTTTTTAAAACTTTCCATCTAACCATAGGAGTTTTATTAACCTCTTTTAAATTCCCAAAATATCTGGAAAAAGATGTGGTGTTGGTGAAAGATAGGATATGTTGGTACTACCTAGTTTTAAAAGAATTCTTAGTACTCTTTATACAAGATTTTTCAATAGTGTGTGTGTGTATATATATATATATATATATATATATATATATATATATATAAAAAATGAGAACAAGTCAAATATAAATTCCAACATTGGTAACATTAAGTTAAAATAGGGCTCAATACAATCCAACAGTAGAGCAATATTCTTTTTATAGGATATTACATTCAAACATGTAGAAAAAGGCTACACAAATGCACTCATGTTTTGATATCAACACATCTCATCAGGCGTTAGTAAATGACTAATTAGTACAATTTATTAGGATTTTAATCACATACAATCCCTTTTCCAGTGAAAAAAGGAAAGGAAAGAAAAAGAGTAAGAAAGACTCAAGATATAATCTGTTTTCCAGAGAAAAGGAAGAAGACAAAAGAGTAGGAAAACATAGAGTGTAATGTTTTTTAACAAAATTCCGAAATCAATTTTTTTCATGTTTGAGTATTAAAATAAATGCAAACAGTGCTCGAAACTTATATGAGCAAATATTCATATGAAATGAAATGTGTGTGTATATGTCCATATGAAGTGAAATGTGTGCGTGTGTATATATATATTATATATATATATATATATATATATATATATATATATATATACACACACACACACACATGCACACACAGAGTTACTGTTAAGAATATATTTATCTCAACACAAATTAAAAATTGGTTTTACTTGTTAGATTGTTAATCAAAGCTAATAGGAAAAGCATCTGTTCGAATATGAAAAATATATTCAGCAAACAATTACATAACATTCTTTTGTTTGCAGACTTAGACAAATGCAGAATTAATGCCAGGAATTTATATTAAATAATGTGAAATACAAGAACAGAATACAACAGGTGGAGAATACATTATTCAGACTATTGTCCTCATCTTTGTCGCCATATTTATTACAACGTTTCAGCCGTTGTAAATATGGTGACAAAGATGAGGACAATAGTCCGAATAATGTAAATAATGTACATAATACCTCATCTCAGAAATATAGACAGGTGGAGAATAGTCTGATAAATACAGGACAAATTTTTAATTCATTAGTCCTACCAGCATATAGCATATTCTTCTGTTTTTAGAACTTGGGTATCACATATTTTACAAGTAGAGTATGTATCTAAGTTTAATTCTGAAATCAACTTCATATATCATGAGAACATTTACTTGATCTCTTTTGAGAGCAGAAGAAAATAAGAAAATCATGGTTTGGATTTTAAACTTAGTAAATGCAGTAAAATTTTCACTTTTCTTTTTGGTTCCCCATTGGCTTTACCACTAATCTATCATACCTCTGCTTAGCTTGAATCATCTTGTGAACTAATTAACAAAATATTCTTATGGTAAGAATTCCTGAATAAAATTATGGTATGAGGAGTTATCATTATTTACATTCCAACTAATGTTGTCATCTTGGATGTTATTATTACATTGTTTCAGCCACTGTGCTCTCTGGCCTTCTTCAGGATCTATTGATCCAGGTAATCTATGAGGGAGGAATTTCAAACTGAACCCTTTATTTAATCTACAGGGATAGATGTCCATACCTTTGGATCTCATCTTGTTCTTTTTAGTACTGTACTGTTATTGCTCACCTTATTTCTATTGTGTCTAAGTTTGTACTTCCAGGCCCAAGGATTGAACTCAAAATCATTATGTTACCAAATTCATGAACCAAAATTTTAATCCACTAGGCTATATCCTTTAAATAATATAAATGGTCACAGTACTGGTAATACTGTCTTTTTCCTTATGAGGAAAATATCTGACAGTCATTGATCAAGCAGTCGGTACTAATCTTGGAAGAGAAGGGGGCTTACTTTCTCTCATTTTTGCTTGAAGTCGTGAGGAATGTCAACATCTTCATTATGTCATTATTTTCTTTTTGCATTACATGTGATATACATTTTAGCTGTTGAAAGTCCTCAAGTGATGTGGTTTATGTTATCCAGTATAGTTCTTTGTTTGCGATTCTGTAGCACCAATCTATGAGGTTTGAAAAAGAATGGTCCTCATTAAGACCTACAAGCTTCATTTGCTTCAAGTCATTTTTAATCATTGATCTTAAATTATGGTTATATACAGCTGACAGTTTAGATATTACTGAATGATTTTGATGCCACACATGGCAACCACATAAAAGTCTCAATCTGACGAGGCTATTTAAGAACATGACTAGAATTTTAAGTTAATATTTTGGCTTTGTAGTAATTTGCAGCATTGGGCAAATATCATACAGCCAATTCTATGTTCAATTTCCTTTTCTACTAAATTAAATTTGCTATCACTGATCCATACACCAAAGTATTTAAATTGTTTAGTATTTACTAATTCCACATCCTGAATTTTTACGATGGATTCAGGGTAGGTGCCATTATTGCTTTCATTCTAATTCCAGATCATAGTTTCTATTTTAGTTTGAGTCCTATTTTTTGGAACACTTGGTAGAGGATGTGGTCAAAAATTAAAGGTAAGCATTATTGAGAGAATAAGGAAATATAGTAAATGATGGCACTAATAAATCAAGTTCAAACTGCAGCAAAGGCAGCTTACATTCACTTTGAGCTAAATAAATCTGTATACTCTGTATTCTTATATCTTGACAAATCTTGCCTCATCATTTGTATGTCACAATATTGGATGCAGAAGAGAACTTGAGAAAGCCACTTCTCTCATAACTATATAAATTTCATCCTTTCTATGTTGATAAGGATTATTTTACTGCCTTGCAATATAATACATCAGTTTAACTGTGATACAATATAAGTTAGTTTGTGAGAACTTTCATCTTGATTACTGAAAGAATATTGCACATTGACCAACCAGAATGTGGTGAGGGAGTTGCCTTTGCTGAAGATACTACACACTTTCTTCATTGCTGCAAATATTCATTGTTTATTGGCTTCTATTTTCTGTGTCTGAAGCTACCAGATGTTTTCCCTTCCAATCATACACAAATTTCAACCTAATGAAACTCTGGCCCATGTCTAGAATGAGCAAAGATCTAATCTTTAAACTTTAATATAGACAATTATATATCGTATGTGTTGTGTGTTACATCTAAGAAAAAAGTAGTTAAGACAGTGGAATGTATTTTTCCTTTAAATATAAGAGATTGAAAATCAGTTTTAAACAATTAACCAATATCTTTGCACATAGAAGTTTTTTCCCTCAAATCATTTCAACTGATTAAGATGAAGGAACAGTAATGTAACATATCAATACCATGGAAATCAACCAAAAATCTATTCCTGCCCCATCGCCTACTTCATCTCCTTCACAAAAATCTAAGAAAACAATGCAACTACCACCTCCAAGAAAAAAATCCATCCATCAAAATTGCTGTACAATCTTGTGGATGACATCTTCCCAGACCAAGAGATTACTCAGAGAAGAGAAATTGAAAGTTCCTGCTCAGCACAAGATATATATATGAAAAGGGTGCTATAAATCATGCAAATTAGAACTGGTTTGGAAGCACAGTAAATATGGGGCAGAGGTGGGAAGGCCAATAAGACCTGCCATATATCATCCGTAGTGGTGGTTATTTCAAATAAAACAATAACTTCCAAACTGTTGTGTCATCTTCTAATCTGTGACAGAAGTTCTACCAGTGTCAAGTGACGACTGCCTTAGTAGTTGCTCAAATCTATGCAAAATAGGGAAAGTCTATTTCATTACATCTCCTGGAAATGAAGAAGTTTTATGCCCTTCATGATCAGTGATTTCTCTAAACTATTGTATGATATCTTATCTCTTTCTCATAAGGTGTGTACCTTGTACTTTTTATTGGAGATCTTGGTCTGGACTAATCTTCATTCTGATCTTACAAATCCATATCAGATTTGTGTGAATTATCCCCCATAGTTTCTTTACTACTGTTTGCTTTTTTCATCAGAAGAACTCATGCTTTCCTCCCTTTTAGGTTCATCCTCCTCTTCCATGTTGACTTCTTTGTCGTCAATTCTAAGTCTTATTTGATCAGAGTGAGCCAGTAAATTCTGCCCATTTATTGTTATTATAGCTGTATTATGTCCTTTTTGTACAATAAAGTTTACTTTTTCAGTACTTGATTCGCTATCTTTTTTGTATCACATTTTTTCACTTGTTGAACAGGACATTGTTATAGGAGATCTAATTTGTCTTCCCATCAATGCAAAGGGACTTTGCATTCTACCAGCATGTGGAATAGCTTTATAACTCGGTAATAATCTGAGTAGGTAACTATTTATGTTGTCTCTGGATGGGGGAAAATGCCTTTATCCCCATTTTCACTGTCTACACCATTCTTTCTGCAACTGCATTCAATTGAAGGTAGTATGGTGAAGGGAGACATCCATTTTGTTTTAACCATGAACACAAAGTTTCATCACAAAATTCTGATGCATTGTCAGAGACTAACATTTCTGGCACCCTATTTCTGGAAAATATTAATTATAATACTTGTTTTACCATGGCTGCCTTCCTATCCTGAACTCTAACCACCTCAAGTCATGCAGAGAATGAGTTAACCAAAATTAAAAATAGTCCTATACTTTTAACAAGCACATGATACATATGAACGTGGGTCCATGGCTCTTTTTCTTTAGGCCATGAATGTTTCTTGGTTTGTTAAGTTTTTTATTTGCATATATTTTGGGCATTTTTGTACAGATTTTTCTACATCACGCACATACCCAGGCCACCATGCTTCCAATTTTAATCATCTCTGTGTTGCCATGACATCTTTTTCATATATATCATATCAGGGATAGATTAATATAATCATATTCAACATGGATCCATTTTGAGACTACCAACAAGCTTGATCTTCTCAATAAGTTTAGAATTGAGTACCTCCAGGATGTAGTATGGACTTAGACTAAAAAGAGAAGTTGTAATGTTGCATTTCAACTATGTCTAGGTTTTGTTGAAAGAGTTTAAGTAGTACTCTTGGATTGTTCAAGTTTTTATAGGCACAATTTATAGAAATTAAAGGTTTGTTTGGTGTGTGTAAAAAAACAAAGGCCTAATTGACTGGAAATTCAATGTCATTAACGGATGAGAAGGATTTTATTAACGTTAAAGTGAGAATTGATAGGGAGAAATAAGTGGTGACACACATCAAGTCTTTGATTAGGTCATTTGCTGTTAGCTTTAGATTAGTAGGGTAAATGACATGTGAATCTAGAATAGGTATCTCCACAGAAACAAGATACATAAGGTTTAAAATTAATCTTTAATTATGGAAAATCTTTCTTGAAGTTTTTTTAGTTTTAATTTCAAGCTGATAGATTAAATTTAATATTTCCAATAAGCAAAATACTTTCCTCTATTTCAAAACTAATTTAAATTCTCTGGAAGGAGATCAATGATTTTAGTGCCATTTTTAGTTTTTCATCATCACAATGTAATTCTATTTATTAAAAAATTTTTAAAAATATAATAGACTTTTCTGAAACTTTATTTGAGGAATATTAGCTGATTTAAACTTTAATTAATCTGATTTGAAACAAATATTACTTACTTTAAATTCAAAATATTGTAGAAATGCATTTTGTAAACATGGCAGTAGTTGTTTATTTAAGGTGTTAACAGGTAGACAATTCACTGATAGACAAAAGTTTTTCTGATTATTTTCTATGGTAGAATTATCTGTAAAAAATTACTCAAGGAATATAATGGGAGCACCTTTTTATATAATTTTTAACTACCCAGTAATCTTAAAGTTTAGGAAAATATTCTCTGTAATCTAATGTTTTATTGAATTTTACATTTTCTGATAATGACATATATGGATGTCTGCATTTACAAAAATCAGCAAAATTTTTTAAAAAATTCAAAATTATTTTTAAAATATTGATGGCCAATGAATCATAGTAAGCTTTTCCATTTATCTAAATATAGTTTTTATTTAGTAACAATATTACCTAACTGCTGCAAATTAATACAGAATTTTAAAAGATTTAAAACTTTATAAATTATTCTAATTAAAACTTTTTAAAAACAAAGACAATTCTTTTAAATATTCATTATTCATTGAAAAAAATTTAAGACGATAATGTCCATAACATATCTTATTCATAAAAGCAATTAAAAGCATTTCTAATTAAATAATATCTTACTTTCATTGCATTTTTATTTTATGATTCAGAGCAAATTTTCAGTAAATGGAGGTCCTGTTTTACAAAAACAAAATTGATGATTTAAATTCTCCAAGGAGTTCTTTGTATAACTAAGATAAGCATTAAGCACTACAAAATTGAATTTCTCAAAATTTCATAAAATTAAATAAGGTGGTGGGGGAGGATAGCAGATGTAAAGAAAAAAGGTTTTACAAAGATTTTACAAAAAAAAATTGCTAAAATAATTTCATTCATTTGTGAATATTTCTTGAAAGTGTTATTAAAATCCAACAATTATTTGATTTTTGCAAGAATTTCAAAATTAGTTTTTTTCACCATAAAAAAATTACACTCAAATTTTCTATACTAATCTTTGCCCCACCCCACTGACACAAAATAAACAAGATTTTGAACAAAAATTTAAAATGTTCTAAAAAGAATTAAAAATATAATTTAATAATCAAAAATCATTTAGTCTTTTCCTCTTAATAATAAACAAAAGATTTTGACGATAAAACTTTGTTTTATCACAGTATGCTATTTTTTTAGCAAATCAGTGAAGGTAGCTAATCTAGAGTATAAAAGGCTATCAGATGGATTAAGGAAGTAGCCATAGCTAAAGAGAATGTGGCCTCCTTGCTTATCAAGATGTTCCAAGCCCTCATAGTTAGGACTTGGTTAATAAGAATGTCTTCCTAAGCAATGAACATAACAGCTGAATTAATAACTTTGCAGCATGACAAATCTGTATATCATCAGTGCGATATTTCCAAATGAATGACATGTGACTAGATATGTATATGCTAGGATTTTCAAAGTTACTTTCACAAGCTTTTTACCAGGGAACTCATACTGAATACTGGTCAATTCAATGTCTATTCAGCAGCCTTTCCTCATCTCAAAGTGACTGAAGCAGTTTGGTTGGAGGAACTTTAGTGCTTCTCAAATCTCAGTCCGAGATTTGGGAAGCACTGAAGATTGCCAGCAGGGACAAGACTCCAGATGTGGATGATCTTTTCTTCAAAGTATATTTGAAGTAGACATATGTGTTTGGCCCTTTGTTGGCACTATTCCCAAATGTTTCATAAGAAATACTCTACCTGGAGCTACCACTTCAGCCAGGTACTCTGCCTATGCTGACAATGTGACTGTGTTTATAATGAACAATGCTGAGATTGACAAAGTTAACAAAGAAAGCAGAAAGTATGAGATGGTAGCAGTAGCCAAGTTTAACTGCAGTAAAGCTGTTGGCTTGCAGTTGAGTTCATGGAAGGAGTTTTCCTTCCCCAGGTACTTCACTTGGATGGTCCATGTAAAGCACTATGAGTCTGGTTTAGTCTTGACCTCTAACTGGAGAAAAATTGATCAGAAGTTCTGAAGAAACCTGAGGCACAGCTCTTCTGTGGTCTTTGAGGAATCTTTCCTTAAAGACCCGGGTGGAAACATGTTCTTCATATCTACATCATTCTACTTGACTGTCACAGTTCTTTCATTCCTGTGCACCAAACTAGTTTATCCAGTTTGAATCATGTGGGGCATCAAGACTTCACATGTGTGCTGTGAGATTTGTTATATCCACCCATCTGAAGGTAGTCTAGGTTTGCTGGATTTTGAGATTCATCAGCATACACACTGCATTAGTTTCCTAGATTGACTGTGTTCACAAAAAGATAGTAATAGTGAATTCAGGATAGAAGACAATAAAAATGTCTTTTTGGCTTTGAGAAGTTTGCACTTAGATGATGAGGAGGCTTTTGTATATTCCAAGATGAGTGCTTCTTCTATTGCAAGTGCCATAGTACTTTGAAGACCTTACTATGAATTAAGGCTGACCTCTCTAACATATATCTATTGTTGAGGAAGACATCATGTCTTCATGCTGGGGCATCTGAGAAAACAATGATATTGCTCTCTATGTCTGTGTATGCAAGGTTTGAAATCTCTCAACAACAAAGCAGTATCACTCACCTGGTATGTGATGTGGAATGTGCAAAAAGCTCTCTTCAGCAAAACTGATAATTTCAACAGAATGTGTATGCTAGTGACTGGGGAGGATACCCACTGGACACACTCCCTTTTACTGCAGCCTTATATATAGCCTTACATGTGCCCCATAGAAGATTGCATTATTCATATAATAGTGGAAATTTCTTTGTCCTGGAAGTTAGTTCTATTTGTAGCAATGTGGTACTGCCATTATATGGTGCTTTATTTACTCAGTATTATGAAAGCCAGAGTTTGGATGACACAGCAGAAGGAATTTCATAAAGTTGAGGAATTTTCCCCTTCCCAATTTATCAATTTTTAACTTACCTAGAGAGTGTACATTCATTGTACTTTTTATTTTTGTCTCCTTTTCCTTTAATTCCCTGACCCCTCCTCAATTAAGTAACAGAAATTTCAGTTCTCTCACAGGTGTCGGATGCCTTTCAAAATATTATTTTGTGTCTTCATATTTGTTATTATGTCTGAATATTTTCATGCTTGTGCAAATGATTTTTTTTAATTATTTACTCTTACATTTTTGGTTTATTAACTCTTTTTTCTGCTACACTTAGATTCTGTGGCTTCTGATACTAATTAGAGTTTTTCTTTTATTTTCTAAGTAAATATTTTTATCATTGTAAATGAACATTGGAGATATTTTAATTGTACATAATTATTATTATTCAACTCCCTGCCAAGAAAAAATAAATGTGTATATGAGACTATTTTGGAACTTACTGAGAATCTATAGCATTGTGGGGTCTGAGAAGTGTGAAAGTGAATTTTAGATGAAATGAAAAAAGATTTCCAGTGAATCAGTCAGTTATATATAAATATATATATATTTCTATGGCATCCTCCACAAAGGGGAATGTTAGTATGCTGGTCTAGGAATTATTCCTGTAATAATAATTTTCATTTTTGCTGGAAGACAAAGGCTATTTGATTAAATATAATTTTATAATATGTCATGTGACTTTATATATGGAAAGAAATTAAGTATTTTCTTAAATAACGCCTTCATAAAGTTATCTAAATGTTCATTGGTTTATCAATAAGGAACAATTGGAAATGATTTAATCAAAATCTGAGCAAATCACAAGTTGACTCCAGCAAATTGAAAAGAAAGTGAGCATTTTTTACTGACACACACGCAAATTAGAATAATGATTCTCATCCTCATTTCTGGTGACAAGACCTGTAATGAAACAGATGAGCTTGTTAGCCATCATTTCATGACAAGTGTTCAAACAATGAGTTATAAAATAAATAAAAATCTTTTAAAATTTAAGTCTTATAACAAAAGTGTTTATATAGTTGTACTCTCAGTAACATAAAGTAATATTAGGGTTTCATTCTTTGCTGCAATCAATTTTAGATCCTTATTTTCCATGTATAAAAGAGAGAAGTATTTTTGAAGTCTCACCAGTCAACATAAACCAGTTGTACCTATCAGCTATCTGCTGTTGATGAGCTATTGCAATGAAACACATGAAAGTTTGTCATCAAATGTTAGAAGCTGAAATGTAGGATCTTTTTTTAAAAACCTGCTAATACAAATAGCCATAAATAAGAAAGCTTGAAATTTCTGTCCTTGAACAAATGAAATCATTATCTCATATAACAAAATCTTGAAAGTTTCTACAATAGTGATCACCCTGAAAGATTTATTATTACTTTAAAAGGATCTACTTCACTGTCATCAGAGAAGAAAAAAGAAAAGCAAATTATATTAGATTTTGCTACACCTTACCGTTTCTGTGATCCACTTTACCCTTATAAAAAGAAATAAAACAATGAAAGTTTCTTAAACAATCCACAAATATGAATCTTCTTAAATTCCTTACTAGACTCATAATTCTTTTCATCATATTAAAAAAGATACAGAATTCAGAAAGAAATCAAACCAGTTTGTAAGACAAGCTGATTTGACAGACCTATCAATGAATTTATCATGTCCACTGTGTCAAGTCATTGTCACAATAATATTTGAAAAATGCAATAAACCAAGGTGAAAACAAAGTTATAGCAATTGTCTTGCCATAAACCTATCCATAATAAAGACATGAGAAAGAAACATGTGTGTAGATTAAAAAGGCATGAGAAACAAGAAATGAACAGGTATGTTTAAATAATTAAGGCACAAGAAACAACCAGGTATAGAAATAATAAAGGTACAGGAAAACAAACAGGTATATAAGGCATGAGAAACGGACATGTGCGTAAATAATAAAGACATGAGAAAATGAAAATGAAGTACTGTTGGCGATGCACACATCAGAGATGATATAAATTCATTTGTGGTTAGATAACAGGTCACATGTCATAAAAGAAAAAAGTTTGCATCTTGTGCTAATGTTGGTTGTCATCCAGAAATATTGATGACAAAGATGATGAGTAAAATGACTGATTAGTTGTAAATATAAAAATCATTGAGTTTTCCAAAATGGTAGCTCAGTAATTCTCCTCTATTCCAAACCCAGAGGTGCAGATTCACATCTTGACAATCAAATTTACTATGAAATTAAGAATGTAAAAAGCTTTTCATAAATTACACTGTCAGATTTTATTACACAAGTCAATATTTGCACAACAAAATCGGTATTAGCCAACTGACATTAGTGAAATTTTAAGATTTATACAATAAATATAATTATGTTTAAATATGTTTCCTATTTAAATTTTCTGATGAATCAATTCTTGATTGAATAAATGCCTTGCAAGTTCTATTACTAAAAATACTCGTGGAAGTTCCCCTATTGCATCATTAAATACTTGAGCTTAATAACTTTAACAAAAGATTGCAATAAATCATAAGTATACCTGTAGGTCATTATTTAAAGAAGTAAGAGATTACAAATGAATAAAAACTGACAATGTTTTCCATTTCACTGAAGTAAGCCTTAAATGCATCTACTATCTTCACTTTCTTATTATATAACCTTTCTTTTCCTCACTAAAACCAAACTATGTTTTGAATATATCTTTATCTTCCATATTTTCATGTAATCAAAATGGAATGATCCATTATTTATCTGAGGTTATTACAAGACATAACACAAATGATAACAAATGAACAAGCAGAATTATAATGACATTTGGCGAGAAGAGATTTTATACAACTTCATGGATGTTCATTATATGTAAATAAACATATATATGTTAGTATAGTTATTGATATTTGCTCTTTTCAATTTAGATCTATAAATATTGCCAGAGGTTGTAAAAAAGATATAACCTCAAAAAATATTATGATGTTATTGAATGATAAGAACACAATATGAGAAATTGCCAAAATTCAAACAGTGAAAAATCAAAAGAGAAATTAAAAAACATTGGGAAGATAAAAAAAAATTGGCTTCCAGAATTTTACAAAAAAAGACATTTGAGAAAAATTGAAATGGTAACAATCACAAAAAGTGGATTGACCTGCAAGAAAATATTTGAAGTTGGTATTGCAAATGTAAACAGAGAAAAGATGCAGAATATTAAGAACTTTCCTCATTTCACTTTCATGAAAGTAATTGCATTGTTTAATAGCTGGAGATGGTAATGCATTCAACATTAAAGATCCCAGAATACAGGCCAAAGTGCTTTCCATATGATTAACTCAATAAAACTGACACCCTTTCCAGTCAACCAATTTTCTAGAGTTGCTGTGGAAGAATTTGCTTCTTTTTCAGTTGTGCCAACCAAAGACAGGCTCACAACAAATATGAAATCCTTTCCCAAATTATTGTCTGTAAAGACAAGGCAGTATGGATGAAAGGAAATTAGCTGCAAAGATTTTAAAACTCAAACTGAAACTTGAATAGCAATATTTTAACTAGTGACGACTCTCCTTCTTATGCAACTGTGAAGAAGTGGGTTGCAGAATTCAAGTGGGGCAGGGACAACACAGATAACTCTCAGTCAAGTTGTCCAAAAACCTCAACTACTGATGAACAATTTGATGCCATTCATGTATGATGGACACTTAAGAATTAGTTCTGGTTTGGTCCATACTATTTTAACTGAGATCTTGGGGATAAACAAGCTGTCTATCTACAAGATTGGTCTAAAGGATTCTGATGCTGGAGAAGAAGCCTGAAAAGGGTTGACATTTCCAGGACACTTCTGACTCACTTGACCCTGAGAATTTCCATCACAGATTAGTAATTCAGGATGAAACCTGGGTCCACCACTTCGAACCAGAACCAAAGTGGTTCTCCACCCCCAAAGAAGTTCAACCCGGCAGTATCTGTTGGCAAGGTGATGACTTCTGCTTTTTTAAAAATTCTAGACTACCTGGAAAAAGGATAAACTATTAATGGATGGTGCTATACATTAGAATTAAGACAACTGAAGGAAGTAACCAAGTCAAAATGCAGAAGGAAGGGCCAGGACTTCACTTTTTTCCATGATGGGATTGCAGTGCTTAAGCATTGTTGGACCAAGTGCATTGATGTCAAGGGGGGCTATATTGAAAAATAGTGAAAAACTGTCTTGTTTCTCTAACTTCTTCTGGGTGAGGCTTAGAACTTTTTGAATGACCCTCATAAGTGGTCCATTTGTCAATGAACTCTTTACTCTGGTGTCCAATGTAAAATATATGTGTGTATGTGTGTAGGTTTATGTATATTTAAACTTCAAATTTGAATTAATTTTAACTTGATTCTTATACTGATCTACTTTTATGTTAATATTCCTTAGACTTCAACTCCTGGATTAACCTTCAACGTAGTTTTAATAATTTAGTAATCCCTGCCTAGGCCTGGAAAGGGTCTAGCACTTTAGTCTGCAATCTTCTAAGAGATGGTGTCTCAATAAAAGCACCAAGCCTTCTGTGCTGTGAACAGGTTAATATGAGTAGATATGTTCACCTATTGCCCAGTCTTCTATGTTTATTGAACATGAATACAGGTTTATCCCTTGTTTCCTGTTTAAGATATAATTTCCCAGTTCCTTTCTTTCATGGTTTATAGATTTAGCTGTTTTAACTTTTCAATGGCTGTGACTTTTCATTATAAGCACACCATGTTGGCAGTTTTCTGGTTGCTCTATCCCAACACTTTGATAGTGCTTAGAAAGGCTGCCCTGGTCAACAGTTATATAATATCACACATGGATGTGTGTCCCTGAGGCCACATTACATTTTCTTCTTAGCCATCTGGTCATTTTTTTTGTCATAGACAATAAACAGTGACAATTACTCTGAATTGGTTAAGCATCTCACCCCACAGGGTTTTCTTTCAGATAAGCAATATGGCTTACACTTTATTAGGTCAACTGCTAATGTATTAACATTTACTGCTGAAACAGCCTATCATTCTTTAGATAAGAATGGTGAAGATTGAACTGTTACTTTCGATGTCTCAAAAGTGTTTGACAGGGTTGGGCATGCCAGTCTTCTTCACAAGTTGAAATGTTATGATATTTGTGGACAAATCTTTGAACTAATACAATCTTTTTTCTTAAATCACAAAATGAAAACCTCCTTGAATGGCCACTCTTCTTGATCTTTTTGCATTAATGCAGGTCTCCTCCAGGGCTCAATTCTTGGACCTA
Organism: Acanthosepion esculentum; assembly: GCA_964036315.1. NCBI lineage: Eukaryota > Metazoa > Mollusca > Cephalopoda > Sepiida > Sepiidae > Acanthosepion > Acanthosepion esculentum. The sequence goes on from OZ038481.1 coordinate 139,086,545, forward strand.
CGTTGTTATTGATGTCATCAGTTCTTAACTCTATGCTGCTGATACAACTATGAAGATTAGCATTACTTTTGTTATTGCATCAGATGTTTGGTCCTCTTAAGGTTATGCTGATAAAAGAACAAATTCTGGAATCACATCATGTTCACATATATATTTCAACAACCCATAATGCTGTACACTTTGGGTAAATCCATTCTCAACATTTGCACAGTATCACTTATATTGTTGGACCAAGTAAATTAGATTCTGTGTCTGAATTAAACATCAACAATTACATTTTTAAATGCTCTAGTGGTTTAATTTTTGGCATTCATCTTGAAATCAAAATAGTGGTCAGACTGTATGTCCTGGTTTTATCTGGAAAAGTAGAAAAATATTAGTATACACATTTTCACATATTTTTTTCATGTTCCTAATAAATTTTTTTTTTAAACTCAATTTTTATGTGTCCATTCTAAAAGACTTTATATTTTAAAATTCACAGGACATTTTATCAGAAATAAAATAATTTCTCAATACTTTCACCTATATTAATCAAAAATATTCTTTTAATTTGCTAATTTCTTTATTTTTGGTAATTAAAGTTTATTAGAGGTGCGAGTGACTTAACAGTAAACAGCATAGAAAATGACATCAGCAAAGCAAGTTCAAATCCCAGCTGAGATAATGTGATGTTCACTTTGCATTAATGATTGATTGGTTGTCAACCAGTCTAGAAGAACCTTTGTCAACGGTTCAATGGGCCAGTGGGTCATGTTAAGGCCCATCACTCCTTTTTTTTATACAGACTTTGCAGAAGGTCTCTGTCTAACAAATAGACTTGAAAAGCTGAAGAAAGAAATGTTCATTTTTCTTGTTTACATGTCTACAGATATATAATTTCAAACAGGTTTGTATAAAAGACATGAGGTCAGAAATTCTGTTTGTGGTTTTACAATGTGGCCTGTTAGTTACAATGATTATGATTAAAATTTGCCTCTATACATTGTGATACTTAACCAATTTTAGATAATTACTGTTACAAGGTAAAAGAAAATTTTCATTTTGTCAACTAAGAGGAAATTCTATAGCCAAATGCTATTTAACTTTTTTTTCACTTTTTCAGAAAAGATAAAAACTGATTTAGATTGAACAATGAGTTCTGATGATGTTAGTCTACTTGAAAATTCATTAAATAAACAATCAAGAATTTTAATAAAATTGATATTACTCACTCTTTTGCTTTTTCAAATAATTGAAAATTCCTGAAAAGAAATAAAAATATCAAAATATACTGATTCTTTTGAAACCAAAATAGATTTGATAACAATGTCACTCATAAAAGGTTTTTCTAACTCAATAATAATTTTTAGACAATGGCATCAATTTCTTTTTCATTAACAAATCTCTAATTGATCATTTTATGCAGAATAGACAATTTTTCAACAATTTTTCAATGATCTTATTCCCCTTGTTTCATTCTTGTTTTATAAATCTGGCCTTGTATCAGAAATTATTCATTCTATAGAGTGTCAGCAAAATATTTTAAAAAAGAAGTCGAATTGATATATTTTCTTAATGAGAGAGCCAAACTAACTGAATAAGAAATTTAGTAAACTAATGCATGACTTCTTCGATCAGACTTTTTGTCCAGGGGTGAAAAAGAAAACATCTTAATTGTGGAGAAATTGAAAACAATATTTATACAATATTAATTTATTGTTTCTTTTTTAAAACTTACAAGGAGTTTGTACAGAAACAAAAGTGAAAAAAAGTAAAATAAAAGGAAATTTTTTACATATTTTTTATGTAACCTCTTTATCATACATACACACACATAAATTTGTTTCTTATAAATTTCACAAAACAAAAACCTGTCTCTAAAAAAATATTGAATTACAGAGCTTAAGCTAACTACAAAAGTCATACTTACAGATGATGAATATTCAATTAACAAATAAGAATTGTGATCAATTTTGTTAAAATTTCAATGTTTATTCTCACCTTTAGCAAAAGATATTACAACAATCAACTTGGAAATTTTCACATACCACTTTATAAAACTGATGTGATGTATAGAAAGGTCTGAAAGATCATATGTGAAATCTCTATGCAATGTCTCTCTGGAAAGTACCCAACCATTTTGAATATCTTGAGAAATGGTTGAGCAGACTTGATGTAACTTGAAGATCTTACACATAAGAGATTGTCTGTTTTTGCATGCGTACACATGCAAGAACAGACAATCTCTCATCCAGTAAAACTGTCAAGTGAGTTTGTGTATTGTGTGGTTGCCATTCATAACAAATATGCATAGAGTTTTACTTTGAATTTTGACATTCATGTAGAGAAACAATTTGAATGATTAAAAAACTTCTGGGGATGATACAATAGACAAAATTCAGATAGAATTTTGGTTCCAACACTTGAATCCATTGAAAGAGATCTGTGTTCTGAAAAGTCTTTAATAAACAGTTGAAAATGAAGATTGCAATCAAAGAATATCAGCAATTAACAGCCCTAGAGCATCTATTGATTGTGAAGAAAGTAATCCAGCTATTTTGCATATTGTCACACACTCTGCAGCTCCCAAGATACAAAAAGAAAAAAAAATGAGCAAAACAGCTGAACCTGGAAACAAAAACAAAAACTAAGCATTTCCTTGTTGAAATTCATGCTGTCATTAAGAATTCATACACGTGTGGATAGCCTGAAAAAAAACTTCAGAAGAGTAAATCAGAATTAAAAAGGAAAGAAAATGAGTTTGAAATCACCTGTAACAGATGTTAAATCCTTTTGCCAGACACACACGCATAGAAAACCTCATCAACAGAAGTAACCCATTTCCAAGTTTGGAGCATGCATAAAAAGAAAAAAAAACATAGTAGTTCTCTTTCACTGCAGGTCGAGATCAGAAAGGATGCTAAAGTTAGTGCTCCATGCAATAGACAGTACACCTCACTCACTTGCCAATTCACCAGCAGAGTAAGTTCTTCCATTATTTGCAGAGAGCATTCCTTGAAATCTTCTCTACGCAAAAATGTTCCTGATAGAATAAGTATTTCTATCTTGTTTTGTTTCACTCTTGTTTGTCTATTTTTTCAGCCAAATCAACACACAGTTTTTGTTCAACACACAATCCCTTAAGTAACAACAGTTTGGTGACCATGAGTTTTTTTACTTCATGTTAACTTTATACACCAATGAACATCAACTTCAAAAGAAACCTGGGCAAAAATGATAGATTTTGGAAACAACAATATGATTTTTATTCACTTGCTGCTGGAGTAGCCAAAAAAGATGAGTAAATACAGGTTGCTACATTCCTACATGTGGCTGGATCATAAACCCAACAAATTTTCAACTCATTTGAATTTGAAAACCCTGATGACAAGAACAAAATACAATGTGTGAAAAATTAATTCTAGGAATATTGATTGAGAAAAATAAATAAAGTTAGACATTTAGTTTTCAGCAGAAACCAATTACTTTCTGAAAAATTTGACTCATTTCTGTTTGAAACAAAACTGAAGGCTAAGAACTGCAAATTTGGTAAACTTGAGGAAAATTTTGTCAGAGAAGGAATTGTATCTGTTACCTTAAACAAAGACACTCACAAATTACTACTTAATGACTAGGACTTAAAGTTAAAAAAAAAAACTGAAATCAGCAGAAACCAAGTTAAAAGTAGTAATAAAGAAACCTCAATTTCAGCAGTAAGGTAGAACAGAGGACTGAAAAATAAAAAAAAATAAATCCCCCCACTCCAAGTCCCAACACCAGTTGTAAATGACACATTTTTGTGAAAAATGCAAAAGAAAAAAAAACACTCACCAAAACAATACCTGACTTACAGAAAAACGTGGAAATGCCACAAACCCAAAGCAGTTGAAAAATGCAACATGTGCCGAATTCAGAACAGACAAACAAAAAGAGCTTTTAATGTCTCATGAGATTCCTAATGAGAAAATTACATAATGAAGAACTAACTGTTGAGCAGACCCCTTCAATCATGCCACACTAAGAAGATGGCAGAACTGTAGCAAGAAGTGGTTCAGTTATAGACAAACCCATCAGATAAAGAACAGAAATTTAATAATTAAATAATTTAATAATGGTCTGAATAATGCCAATTCTAAGAGCATGAGGGGTTAGTCTACCCCCCACCAACATTGTCTTATCTTAGTGATAATAGACTATATAAATATATTCAATGGGAAATGTGATGTATTAATAAATGCAAAATTAATTCCCTTGTAACTATTTATAGAGACCAATCACATTCCAATAAAGCATAATGTCATAGACTTTCAGGTATGAAAATAAAAAAATAAAATTTATTTTTAAACATAAAATAAATACCAATGTCTTGCACTGCTTGTGTTCTGTATTTCTTTAATTTTTATTTCTCACACACTTTCTTTTAAAGTCTTGGGTGTGATTCTAGTAATTATATATTATTTTTTTCTGTTAAGTAAAAAATAAACATTAGATTTTAAAAATCCAGTTAATTAATCCTTAAATTTACTAAATCACTTTGAAACATATCTTTATGATAAATATTAGATATTTGAGATTTTTAAATTTGTTGTTTACCTTTTTCATCTCTAATGGCAGTTTGATGAGTGACGATAAAATGTGACAATGTTTTAAAAATGCCAAAAAAACTTTTTTATGCATGGAAATTCATTTTTAATATTTTTATTAGTCTATTAAAATAAAGCCAAATTTAAGTTCAGGGCATAAATCTTTAAATTATTTAAAAAATGCATTTTCATTTTTTAGAAGGTCCATGGCAGTAAATAAAGACAGCTTGTTAACCATGGCTCTATGGTAGGTGCCCCACTTTTATTAATGGTTTAGCTAGAAAACTCACTAATCTCACAAGCCATTTATCAGTAAATTCAATCCACATTAGGTGGTGCATTAAAATGGCTTTATGACAAAAATAATTATATACATTTTCAAGGGTTGATAAATTTGCATTACCTGAGGTTTAAATTTTTAAAAATGAAAAATCTTTCTTGAAGTTTTTTTTTAGTTTAAATTTCAAGCTGATAGATTAAATTTAAGATTTCCAATAAGCAAAATAAAATATATTTCAAAACGAATTTAAATTGATCAGAAAGAGTTTTCAGCTCACATTTTCGATTTTAGTACCATTTTTTAGCCACCTGTCAACAGAATGTAATTCTCTTTATTAAAAAATCTGCCAAAATTAAAATATACCTTTCTGAAACTTCATTTAAGAAATATTAGCTGATTTAAAGTGTAATTAATCTCATTTGAAACAAATATTATTTACTTTATTGCAGAAATGTATTTTTTAACATATTGGAAGCTCTTTATTCTTTATTTATTAATCTGCTTATGTGTTAACAGCTTGTTGTTTATCTAATGTTGTTCTATAGGGGCTTTATCTGTAAAAAAATAATTGAAGAATAACATGAATGCCTTTTATGTATAATTTTTAAGTACTCAGTAATCTTAAAAATTTAGTAACATATTCTCTTTAATATGTTTTATTCAATTTTAGATACTCTGGCTTTAAATTTACTATAGTTATCACACTTATTTTCTGATGATGTTGTGCATGAACTTCGTATCTATAAAAATCAGCATGTTTAAACACATAAATAAACAATTCAAAATTCTTTTTAAAATACAGGCATACCTCAGATTTTAATAAGCTTTTCAATTTATGATTAGTAAATATAGTTTTACTTAATAACAATATTCCCTAACCTTTACACCATTGAAACTGATTTTTAAGATTTTATTCTAATTAAAAAAATTATTCTATTTTAAAAAAATGTAAACAAATCATGTAAAAATTCATCATTTATTGAAAAAAATGTTTTCTCAAGACAACCGTGTCCTTATTTTATTTATAAAAGTATTTTAGAATTAAAGCTTTTATTCCATTATGGCTAGATGATGTGCACCATTGTAAATTGTAGATCATCAAAATAATTCCATCAAGGTACCTCCACTAATTCGCTGAAAAAACAGTATAGCATGATGAAAAAAAATCCCAAACTTAATAAAAACAAAGATTTATCATTGAAATGTTTACGCTATTATTAAGAGGAAGACTAAAGGATTTTTTAATTATTTTTTAAAAATTCTTTACTTTTTTCCAACATGTTCAAAATTTTGCTTAAAAATCTTGATTTTTATGTGTCAATGGTGTAACAGAACTGGCAATGGAAATTTTAGCACCTTTTTTTCCAGTAAAATAACACATTAATTTGAAAAGTTTTGTAAAAATTAAATAACTGTCAAATTTTAATGAAACTTTCAGGATTTATTCACAATTAATTTTTGTTTTTAAATTATTATTTTTAGAAAATCTTGGTAAAAACTTTTTTTTTTACATCTGCTACCCCCACCCAACTTAATTTCATGAAATTTACAGAAATTATATTTTGTACTTCAAATATTTTTTATTAGTTAAAAGCAGGACTACTTGGAGAATGAAAATCATCAATTTATTTTCAAATTATTGCTATTTTCCCTAAAATCTGCTCTGAATCATAAAATAAAAACTGCAATAAAACTATCTAATTATTTAATTAGGTAAGCTTTTAGCTGCTTTTATAATTAATATATATTAAAGACATTATAGCATGAAGAAAAAAAAATTTAATGAATAATGAATTTTTACAAGAATTTTCATATTTTATTCTTTTGTCTTTTTTTCAAAAGGTTATTTTTTGCCTTATCTAAAATTTACATTACCTTTCCAAAATTTTCATTTTTCAAAGATTGTTTGAAATGTTTTTCTTTAAATCACATGTGTGCATTTGTCAAAATGTCATCCTGTTTTATTTTTTAAATAAGGTTAAAAAAAAGACATTTTCGTGCAAGTTCATCTTGTAAATTATTACATTTGTTTTGATAAGTTTTGTAAGAAATATTTGTTCTTTTAAATTTCACATAGCAGCTGAGTTTTGTTTTTTTGCACCTTTAACATTTGGGATAAAAGATGTGATGTATTCACATTTCCTATTCAATCCAAGCAAAAATAAATTCTTATATTTTGCACAAAAATAAGTTTTTGTAAAAAAACAATTTCTTATACATTATATTCCGTTACATTTAAAAACAAGTAAAACTTTGACTTTTGTATAATTTGATCTTTACTACTTCAAGAAAAAAAAAGGCTATCCAATAACTAATATTTTTTTGTTAATACTTAAAATTTCATGAACATTTTTGTCAAGCAATTTAAAGTTTTAAATCTGTTTATAAACTCTAATTTGAATTATAAAAATTACTTTATTATATTTTAGATGGATAGAGATACGACTTGTTGAGAAAGTGACCTGCTCTGACTGTAGATCCTGTTATTGATATAAAGGCCACAAAAATGTCACTGCCACCAGCATCATCAGTATAATTTGAAGATATTAATAGCATGACTGCATCAGATTATGAAATGTCATATGTAGAACATGAAGGCAACAACAATGACAGTGATTTGAATTACACTGAAAAATCTAGTCCAGATGCATTCTGATAACAGAGCAAAAGACATTCTACCTGCAGAAAATACTAGCAGTTCAAGAGTTTCTGAAATAAGAATTCACCTTAACCATATCAGGAGTAACCCATCTGATGAACCTACGCAACCAAAAATAAATAAAAAATTATCCTAAAATACTGTTTGGCACAACTTATTGCAGTTTTAATCCAGATTTTCTCAAATCCTATCCTTGGATAGAGTATAGTATATCAGAAAATGCAGTGTAGTGTTTCCATTGCAGACATTTTCCTGACAAATCCAAAGCAGCACATAAGCAAACATTTACTAATTCTGTTTTTTTATTATGATTGAAAGCATGCTGGTGGTCGTCATGGCACCTTGTCCTCTCACCATAAATTGCAGTTTCACTTTGTGGTTGCTTCAATATGAAGTGATCACTGAAAGCTTCAAGAAAAAAATGCATCAGTGGTCTGTATCGTTAATGAAACTCATGTTAAGCTAGTTGGTGAAAACAGATACTGTTTTGATGTTTATTTTACAGCTTACTGCACTGCAGCAGATTTTCCCAAAGAGGTCATGAACATGATGAGGAAGACCAAGATAATATTCAGAAAATAATGGAATTAGTGACAACGTATGATCCTATCATCAAACAGCAGATGATGAAGAGTCCACAAAATGCAAAGTACTTACATCAGAATATTCAGTACGAATGTCTCTCATGGTGGCTGCAATCAAGCTTCTGAAATGTCAAAGTCTGATTTTTTTTCATTAATTGTGGAAACATACAATATTACTAAAATTAAGCAGCTCTCAACTGTTCTACACTACATTTTTGATGGCATCATCTATGAAGAATTTATTGGATATCAAGCTGCTTTTCAGCTTGATGCTGCATCACTTCTACAAAGCATATTATCCACAACTGTGTTGCTCAATGCTATGATGGTGCTTCAGTCATAAGCAGATGTTGGTGTACAAGAAGTAATTTATATCCACTGCTATGCCCATTATCTGAACTTGGTCATAGTTAAGTGCATGAAAAAGTTGAAAGTTTTGCTTCACTGCAGAAACTGTACCTTTTGATGGCTCACTGTGCAGTTCATTCATATTTTAAGAAATTTATTTTAGACACGTCGTCACATTTTAGCAAAGATTTGAAATCACCAAACAGGTGTATTGAGGCAAAGTCTTTGTTGGCACTATTGTCAGCAGATTTCTGTGTTCTTTTCATTCTTTTTTAACAAGTTCTCCTTTGAATTAAGCCACTGTCAAATATGCTGCAATCTTCTTCACTTGATCTGGATCAAAATTGATATGTAATTGCATTGAGGATTTCACTAATGAAAGACAAAAGCTGGATGGCAAAAGTATATGGCACAAAATAAGACAACAAGCCATTGAGTTAATGGCAACTGGCTGGAATGGGGTGAACTAAAGAGGCAAAGCAGATTGGCGCAGTATTTAGAAGACTCCATTTTGACTAAATTTGTTGGAAGCAGGCTGACTGGTAGTGTAAATAAGTTTACTGATAGGCATCTTTATTCATGTTTTGAACAGAATTGTCTCAAAGCTGCAATGCTGTTTTTCTAAAGAAAACATCATAAAATGCCTGTTTTATTTGAATCCCCAGTGCAAACAGTTTTTAGATATTGATGGTAAAGGATTTGAAAGCAGAGTGCCACATTTGAAAGCAGAGTGTAACGCATCTCATAGAGCGAAAATCACCAACATTTGGAAATGCTTACTGATAAATTGGAGTTTATGCATACCTACAAAGATGGTTTCTACCAACTTTATCAGCTTGTTCAAATTGCAGTGACTCTACCCTGTCAACAGTGTTTGTTGCAAATGTAGCTTTTCAATGCTGCAAACGATTAAGATGTACTTGAGAAAATATGGCTGATAGCAGACTGGATAGTTTTGGGCACAATCACCATGATCAGGCAAAGAGCTAAAAACTTGAATCTGGAAAACATTATCTTGAAATTTGCAGCAAAACATAAAAACTGAAGAATTATTGTTTGACTTCCTAGTAACTATGAAAGTCAGGTTATTGTAGATTCCTGTTTGCATTAATTTTACCGTTTCTAATCAGTTTCTTCATTCAAATTTCCCATCTTTTTATTATTGTAGTGCATTTTAGCATGTGTCTCTGTTCTGATTTCAGTATTTGTTTTCATTAAATAATCTATCAAAACCTAGTAAATTCTTAATTTTCTAATGCATGTTAATTTTTTTGTTCAATTAAATATGTTGTAGGCTGGTTAATGCATTGAGAGATAAACAGGTGTCTCCTGAAATACCCACAACAAACATGGCATACTCGGGATATGAATTCATGTAAAGAAATGTAAAGAAATAAGAAAAACCAATATATATGTACAAACAAATGATAATGTATTAACAATAAAGGGCTACAAGTGACAAAGATGTGTGTGTCAAACGAATGTGAAAACCAGTTTAGTCCAAAGTGTGTGTGTGTGTGTGTGTGTGTGTGTGTGTGTGCGTGTATTGTTCATGCGTTTCCCCAAAGGGAACACATTCTCTGCAAGAGATTTACATGTTGACAAATAAGGTAAAAAGAGAAGAGAGCAAGAAAAAAAATATCGCTGAGTATTTATAGCCCAGAAAGCATCCCCTAGTAGTGGTTTCAAAAATTAAGAGAAGGTAACCTGACAAATATATGGACTTCTTTATATTAATATGTGGACAGAACACTCTTTTGGCAAAATTTTAAAAACTCTTTACAGCTGATTGACATATATGATTTTTTATTTTTTTTTTTTTTTTTTTTTAGATTTTTCAATTTCTGTAACCACAAATTCCTCAAAGTTAGTTTTGAAGGTATTTGAAAGAATATTTTAATTAAGAGTTTAGAATTTTCTATTTCTTATCTCTTTTAAAAAAACAACTTTTGGAAATGGGCAGTCAGCCATTATTATTGCCACCAGGCTTTAAAATTGCTGTCAGGAAGGTGGAATTAAACGCCAAAATTATGGTATTTGTTTTTTTTTAATTGGCATAAGAAATAAAAAATAACACACTTGGTATGGAAAATGATTGTATACTATGTCCTCATAAAAAATAACAGACTGGTATGGGAAATTGCTAAGTATGGTACCAATTTATATATTTTATCAAAAAAATGAATAGTCATAAAGAAGAGTAACTTTGGTAGAGCTTAAGGCAAATAGGCAAACTAATAAAAAAAGGCTTCAACATTATATTTGACATTAAGATTTTATTATATCCAATAGTATAAATATCATTACGTTATATTGAATAAAAAAAATTAAAAATAAATTTTATCAAAAAAATGTAAAATAGAAAATTTTTTTTGATTAAGATGGTTTATAAGTTCTATGAACTGACAATATACCTATGAAAGATATAAAATGAATAAAAAAAAATTTTAAAATGTCGATCAGATGTAAAAAAGCTTTTTTTAAAATTTTGCCATAAAGAGTGTTCCGTTCCTGTAATTATTAAAGAAGTTCATGAATAAATAGCAGTTAAAAAAATACATGTCTAACATTTATTTGGAAAATTTGCTACGTATCTGTATGTCAAATTTTCAAAATCAATAGGATTCACCTTGTTATCTAATTCACATTCTCTAACATATTTTAAGTTCACTTTTTAAACTCAGAAAATGAACCTGGTTCTTAATCGGGGACCACATGGCAACAAGGAGTCTGGTAAATTTTATGGGGACACAGAAAAATTGGAGGGGACACAAGTTCAATCAAATAAAAAGGGCTCAAAATGCTATAAAACCCTGCTGTCCCCTATTTTTGTTCTAAAAAAAGTTAAATTATGTAAAATAATAATTTTTAAGTGTCTTTATACTTTTGTTAGTCGTAGGCATTTAAAATCTATGTGCAGAACTTTATTTTGCATTTTTATTTATTTTGCAGAACTTATTTTTGCCTAAATAAGAGTTTCTATTTAGTTTATGGCATATAGAGATGAAGGTTGGGCTAATACATAAGTAAAGGCCAAATTTACTGTCTATAGTACCATTTTTACTATTGACTCCATATGGTTACAGTGGTTAAAGTGGGTGATTAGCATTTTAGTCCTTTTGTGATTTAAGAGTTCATACAGGATTGTTACGTTTTTGGCTGACAGAAATTAATTTGTTGAATTCATCCTTTTTTCTTCTTTTTCTTCTGGAGTTTGTTTGTCCAGTCAAACTCACATCCAATGAATCTCCAACCCTTGCATCTCAAACTGCTACATTGAACCAATTCCCCACTTCAGTTGCAAAGTTTTTTTCTTCTTTTTATAGGGCTTGACACATTTGTGTTTTCCATTTGATTTTTGGTGGGATGTGTTGTTGTTGGTTGATTTTTTTTATGACATTCACTGACCCACATAAGCGATGTCCAGGTTCTGTCAGTTATCGAGGATAGAAACAATAGAAGCAAAGGAATTATGTGTAATAGAGGAGAGAGAGTTTTCTTTGTCACTCTTTTAGTGAAAAGGAAACTGTATATTTCCATATGGTGTTACTGCTACCTAATCCTGCCACAAGTTTTTCATTTAACTGGTTTGGTTTTTAAAACAAGCACTTTTGAAGTTTATATGGAGAAATAAATATCACTGTTGTTGGGATTGCTATAAGTTTGAATTTGTTATCAGAAGGTTTTAATATTAAGATGGTAAGTTTATGGGCATGTTCACCATATTAATCCACAACAATATAGAATATAGGCATTCAAAACGAATCAATCACAAGGCAATTGAATAAGAAACAACGGTAATTAAGGTTTCAATAAAAACAACAGGCATTTATGTACAATTAATATACAATTAGAAAACTTGTGGTTTGATAATGCAAGAATTAACCATGTATAAATTGAGTGTCTTATTGATTTACAGTTCAAAATTGTTCATGTGTTAAAGAACTGGTTAAATAGAGTAAAATGGAAAATATTACTTATACAGAAATTTGTGTAGTCTGTGTGCATGATTAAAGTAGAGTATAAATGTCTTAATTTTCTAGAGTTGTTTACCTTGGATTGTTCCGTGTTTATCTTTTGTTAAATACAATTTCTATTTTAGTAGTGTGTAAGAACACTTTTCTTAGAAAGTTGTAAGTGAATTTTGAGAGAATAATGTTGGTGTTTGAGTCAGCAGTTAACACACGAAAAGTTTCTTAAGTCAAAATAGTGACACGCGTCGATTCGTGTAGCATCTCTCTGAAGCTAAATGACTGACTGGTGAATTGGGTCAACATGGTCCTTTTTATTTGTTTTTGGAATCCAAAAACGGCTCCAGGGAACTGGGCGCGAAAATAGATTTTTGGCAATTGTTACACATTTTGGTGTTGTCTCAACCAATAAAAAGTCGAGATTTGCAATGTGAGGTGTTGGTTGGTTAAAACTGATTTTGATGGAAGAGTGTATTTTATCTTGGGGGTGAGTAGAAAATATGGACAATTCTATCACTGTTTAGTAGTGTTTATTTGTTCCAGAAATTGTAAAATGTGCTTTAAATGGGTAGGAAGGAGCCATAAAAAATCATCACTCAAAGAAAGGGTGCCATGAATAGAAAAAGGTTGGGGGTGAACCACTGCTGTGGCTTGATTCTCTCTTTGATTAGTGTCAGATTTTTGGTCAGCCTTATTTTCTGTCGGGCCCCGATGGACTCTTGCGAAGTGATTAGTTTGTTTAAAAATAAATATAAAATGTAGATCAGAAGGTGTTATTTTTGTTGGGTGAACGAAAACATCTCAACAAACATTTTAATTTACTCGTATGGCAGAAGAAGGCTGTCAAACACCACAAATATAAGACAACAATATTTTTAATATTTTAAATAAATAATAAAAAGCATTTACAATAATTTACGAAATTGTATGATGAAATGACACGGGGAATTTATAGTGAGTTCAGTTACAGAATTTAAATATTTTTGGGTTTTTTTTTAGCTTTTCACCCCAGGCAAGGCTGGAAGCCACTAGCATGCAAGGGGTTATAGAGGGTTTGGAGTGAGAGCAAATTGGAGTGTTAGAGGAAAGGATGTGGAGAAGGATAGAGGATAGATCAAGGCAACTGGAGATGTCGATTGACGTTACATTTGAATAGTTGGAGATCATAGTCATCAGGGAAACAGGAATGAGGAAGGGAGTTCCATAGGTGTGAGGTGCGAGATATGAAGCTATTTTGACACAAAAATGTTTTTATGGCATGTAAAAAGTGTCTTTGTATTTAGTGTATGAAAATAATATAGGATTTGTAATGAATAAATAAATCAATTCGGAGTCAAACAAATTGTTTTTAAACAAATCCTTTCAGTTAAGAAGAATTTTAAAACGGTAGGGAACCCTGACGCCGCCACTGTAATGAAGGATAATCATTTTTTTCAGTCAATGGTTTTTTTAGCATCAAAAATCAAAATATTGTTGAAAATGAAAAATAATCAAAATTGCAAACATTGAGTTTTCAAAACGTTGTTGCTTTAATTTTTGTAGGTTTTTCGTTGGTCATGCAAGACGATCGCCGCCGTTAATTTTTCTACTTTTATTGACATCTCAAATAGTCTCACAAATAACAAAAAATGACTAATCAGTAAGAAAAAGATTTTCAGAGAAAGAATTGAAAAAAAACTAAACATTCCGTCTAAACGTTTGTTTTTTTTAAAAAAAATTGGAAACGGATTGAGTTAAGAAAAAAAGTTGTCTTTTTTATCTTTTTTTAAAAATACCTTTTTTTTTTTCAAGTAACATTATTTTTTGTGTTTATCGCCCACGTTTTGAATTTTTATTTAAGACATCATCAGATTCAGTCTGTGAAAAATGAATGCAGTCGAAACATTTTTTTTAATCTTTTCATGAAAGTAAAAATTAAAATTGGATTTTAAAAAACTTTTGTTCCGAATTCTGAATTTGTCATGGTTACATTTTTTTTTTAAATTTTCATAACTGCTGATGTTTTTCGTATTTTCCGTTGTTGACAATATTATTACCGAGGTCAGAAATAAAAATAAAAATTCCTTAACGAGTAAAAAAAAAAATTAAAATAATGTCAAGGAGCAAATTGCAAAAAGAGACGAAAAGAAAAACACAACGAACCACTTGACCAGAATGAATTGTTGCAAATTTAAAATGTTTACGTACGAGGAAATTTTATCAAATTTGATTGACAAAATAAAAAAAAAATGATTGTAGGTTGACTTTGTGAATGTAATAATTGTAATTTATTTCCTGTTTGTTTAAGTAGTAAATGTTTAAAAAACAATCAATTATAAAATTATTTCTTTTTTTCTTCCTGGTTTTAAAATAATCGAAACAAAGTGAAAAAAAAAAAAAGTTTTCTTCGTGATTGTTATTTTTTTTTCTCATCCATCCACAATGTAACAAGCGGTCGGTGTTCGAATGGAGACTAAGGCTCTCATCATCATCAACAACTGTGTGGCTCATCTGAATATTGAAATACAAATTACTGCCAGTAAACAACTTTCTAACTAAAGCCAAACTTCATTTCTAATAAATAACTTTTCATATATTTGTGTTCAATCACCTTTTTTTTTTTTTTTAATAATTTTTTTTACGAAAACTGATTAAAAGAATCTGTCATTGAATAGTTTCAACCCCGGAAAAAGTTGTATTGCTTTTCACCACCAACGTGGACTGAAATCTTTTAAAACGTTTTGAAATGGAAAAATACCATGTATATTTCGACAATAATTACAAAAAAATACAAAATTACACGTTAAAAATTCGTTTTTAATGCTTAGATATGATAATTAAAGTTTAAAAAATAACTTACCTCAAATTAGTAAAAACGGCATTTAAAAAATTAACACAGATTAAGTAAGACGATTTATGAGAAAAAAAAGATTCGACTTACATTTTTAGTCCGTTTCTTTAAATTCCTAGTTTTTTTTGTGTTTGAGTTTGTTCTTTCTTTATAAATTGTAATTTATCAAAAATAGTATGTGACAATTGTTGATTTCTCAGGTAATTACGATCCAAAAAACTTTTAGTTCATTTGCCTGTAATCTTTTTTTAGTTCAATTGTTGAAAAAAAAAAAAAAAGGAAACGGAGGGAGAAGGAAAAGGAAAGAGACAAGCACACACGAGAGAGTTACATAAATTGACAAGTTGTAAATTGATAAAAACGCCACTTCAGTACGTCAGCATTTTCCCCACAATAACAAACTTTTAAAAAAGATAAAAATAAAATCCTTTTTTTCAGTTTTCACTCTATAAATCTTTTCATTTTTTTCTTTTATATTTTTCAAATCTTGAGAAATTGAAGCAAATATAACTAGTTTCATAATTTGTTTGGAAGAGATCAAATTCAAAAATTGTTACTGTTGTTCTCAAAAGTCAGTCACAAGTGCTTTTTTATCTGTTTATAAAGAAGCAATTTCGTGTGGTAAACTTAAAAAAATCATGTTGGAAGTTAGGTTCCTACTAGGCGCTTCCTTCATCTCTTTGCTTTTGGTAGGGAAAGATTTTTTAGTAAATAAAAATAAACTGTTGCTGATTGAAAAGGCTTTTCGTGATACCTTTGCAAAAAAAAATTGCTAAAACGTTCTTTCTTCAATCTAAAATTTACAGAAAACTCGGTGAAAAAAAATAACTAAAATAAATTTTTTTTCTGCCTTAAAAACTTGTCTACGTATTTTTATTTTTACTTTAAACTTTAAAAAGTTTGTTATTTCTCACGCCATGTCACTTCACTTCAGAATGTGGAGTCGGTCATGTCTCTCCACAGTTTCCTTTTCTTTATCTACTAATAATTCCTATGACTTCTTGGGGGGCGATTTATTTTTGTGGGTTTGTTTTTCGTTGCTTTCTCCACAGTTTTGAAATAAACTTGTTCTTCCAGGTTGGCTGCCATCAAAGGCAAGAAAGTCCAGTCTACCGTAGGCCCTAGTGTTATCGATTCACAGCTGGAGTGAGGGAAGATGGATTCACGCCTTCCCAAATAGTCATTTAGAGCGAAATGGACGCAAAAGAAGAAGCCAGAACTTGATCTCAACTCGCTTATTCCACTTTCCGCGTTAATGACCATTTATGCTACGCGAACATCCACATCATGCAGAGTTAAACTTAAAAGAAAATATGTAAGTATTCATATCTGCTAATTATATTCTTGCTACTAACAAATTCAAATCCAGACCACTCTCTTTTCACCTCCTCTCGCTTTTTATAAAAACTCCTCTAAACTGCACTTAAATTCAAGTTACGTGGACGTAACATAGGCCTAATTAATATGTGAGAAAACTCCCTTTTTTCATGTTTACCTAATGAAAACTTTATTATTCATTTTTTTGGGGGGTCTAGCAACTTATCTGATCATTAAAAAAAGAATAGGAAAGAAAAATACTATCCGATAACGTCAGTAGGGAAAATATTCACGAAGCGGATAGATCACAGGGAGAGCAAATTATCACTCCCTTACTCTACTCAGCCAACATATTCCTTTCGACACTGACGAGTAAAATTCTTTTCAACGAGAGCTATAGTTATAAAGAGGACTTTTATTTGAATGGAACTTTAATCTCCCAGAAAAAAAATATTTTATCTTTATTGTCTTTTATCACAAAACATTTTTCTTTCAGAACTATACCGAAACTATAGCTGAATTTTTTAGTTTTTTTTTTTTTTTGTTATATTTTTTTGTGATATAAAAATTTGCTTTGTTTTTATTTGTTTGTAATGCTTGGATTCCTTTAGGCTTTATCCATCACAGTGTCGGAGTTAGCTCCTCCTCGGTTTCCTTAATCCATCAACAGGGGTATCTCCCCCACGAGTATAAATATTGGCTGACCCTTCTCTCTCTCGCTCTTTTTCAACTCAGGCCTTGGGCCGCAACCTCGCGCGGAGGCGAGGTAAAACTTTCTCTTTTTCACTTAGGCCAATATGTGACATCTCACAGATACAGCGTTTCCCATATTCTGGGAACACGCTAAGGACAATACACGTACGTACGGACACTCAACACAACACACACACACATAACTTCTCCATACAAACACTATGTAACTTTTCATGTCTTCGTGTATTAATATGTTTGTTTACCCATAATATATATTTGTTTACCCATGTATATCGGTCTTGTTTGTCTTCTTTGGACTTGATGTCCGACATTCTGATGTAGCTGGACCGGCCAACAGGAAAGTTTAACCTTCTGATATCTCTTCATATCTTCACCCCCACGGTTCGCTACAACAGTTTTTGTTATTTCTTTTCTGAAAGTATTTCTCTACACATCTCCAAATCTCAGAATAAGTTGAATATAAATTATATCCGCTACAAGTTTAAATTCGGCTTTATTTGATGCCATCTGTTCAGTAACAGCATTGTTTTAAGTTTTCTAAAAAAAAAAATGTGTATGGACGAAGAGAGTCTCTCCCTCAACTAAGACCTTCGTGCATATGACCTTTTGCTAACCATGGTAGTATATCAGCACGCGACTTTTCACAATGGAATACAACAATTACATTGTGATGGTTGACCATTCGTACTCTGCATTCATTCTACCACATCTGCTGAAATCTAACAGATGAAATAAATACTCGATGAGTAAAGAGTATTTGGTCTGCAGGAATGTGTTGATTTTACAGAAAAATTCAATTTCATACATACAATATTAATATTGAAATATCCTCAGCCAAATGACTTTGTCGAGGGGATAGTAAGCATATGTACAAATCTACTTTTGAAAGCGCAAAAAACTAGCCATGACGTTATATCACACATCTTTCAATCAACATCAAATCCCCAGGCGAGTTGTTCAAAAGTAGATCTTTTCAAATATTACTAGTCTCTAAAAGAAACAGCTCAGTGAGGAACAAATGAGAAAAGTGAGTGGACTAGGCAAAGACAAGACAAATGATTGATATGATCAACAGAATAATCGCCGATGTTCACCATTGGATCCAGTCCAGGATGAAAAGACTATCTTGTACAAATCTGGAATAATTAAACAGGCTGCTGCAAAGCCAAGGTTTGCCTAGCAGATTTGTACACATGCTTACTATCCCCTCTACAAAGTCATTTGGCTGAGGATATTTCAGTGTTAATATTGTATGTATGAAATTGAATTTTTCTGTAAAATCAACAAATTCCTGCAGACCAAATACTCTTTACTCATCGAGTATTTATTTCATCTGTTAAATTTCAGCAGATGTCGTAGAATGAATGCAGAGTACAAATGGTCAACCATCACAATGTAATTGTTGTATTCCATTGTGAAAAGCCACGTGCTGATATACTACCATGGTTAGCAAAAGGTCTTATTCACGAACAAAGTTTCTGATGGGGTGATCACTTGATATTTCTGGCATGTGAAATATTTAGCAACCATGTACTCAATGTCTCTTTGTTAATCGCTATTCAGAAAACAATCAATGTCTTCAATCTCTTTGCCCAGATTTGGCGACACACTTAACAAAAGATTAGCTGTCGAGATTTACTTTCCTTCACTAAATCATAGCTTTAATCTTGAGAAGCATTCTTGATAGTCTTGGAGGTGCTTGTATTAGATTCCTAAATGAGATTGAATCTAATGTTTGTGGTCAGTTTGAATTGTCACTCTAAGATAATGATGAAATCTCAGCTGAAAACAATCGCAAGTCTCTCCCTTTCGATGTTAGAGTATCGTATCTCCAGTCCTAGGAGTGTTTCGCTAAGAGAATTAGCTGGCATGTCACTCTGTGACCTTCATACATAAGTACGAAATATCAACTGTAAACAATCGCAAGCCTCTCCTTTTCAATATTGCAGTATTGTATTTCCTGTTCTATATTTATTGTTTTTCTTGAATGTTTTACTAGCAAAAATAACTCGTATGTCGTCCTGAAGGAGAGAGAGAGAGCGCTGCATTAAGCTAATAGTCGATGTGTTGACTTGTATAACGAATGGTGTTTCTGGGCCAAAGATTTATAAATTTACTCTTTGACGCTGTCAAATGCTGCTGCTTGTCGCTGAGATGACCAAATAAACACTATTTTTAGATGTCAGCTCATAGAGTGGATTACTCCAGTGCTACTCAAAGTGATGGTCTGCGGGCCGGTGCCGGTACGCGAAGCATCAGCTACTGGTACGAGACCAGTGTCCAGACCATGCTAAGGAATCATTTGAAGCTTATTATTTTATTACTTTTTATATGTTTTGATAGTGAATTATTTTTTGCAAAATAAATGGAAGGTAAAAAATAGTTAACTTTTATTATATTCATTATATTTCCGGCATAAATTAATATTACCACGAAATATTACAGGTACGTGACACACTGAGAAAAAAATGTCAGTCGCCATATCAGATAGTTTGAGGAGCACTGAGTCAATAATGTGAAATGGGGAGAAGTATATGACCAAATCCGCGGAAACTGTTTTGCAGCCTCGAGTGGTGCATTTGAGTAATTACATTTGGGTTTTATTGGAATATGGTTTTATACCATCTCTTGATACAATGTGATCGAAGAATGGTATCTCTGACGCTCATATCATAAACTTTCAGGGTTGAGTTTTCAGCTTCTCTCTCCATAGCCATATGAAGATGATCAGTGAGTGCTTGGTCATAGTCATTGTTATCCTCTTCGAAGCCGTTAACATTCGTGCTGTCAGAGATGGAGGAAATACTCTTGGTATCCACAAAGCTCTCAGACATGTCTCGATAGGATTTATATTGGGTATTCTTTATTTCCACTGGAAACATGTATTTTCTGAATACGCTAAAAATGTTATCCTCTAGATTCTCTTTTGACCTTCATTTGCTAATATTCAAACATGACATCCAAAATTGTGAATCATTTTGTACCATATAGTTTTCAATATCCTAGAATGGCGGGTTCATGAAATAAGGTCGCGATATGGTTTTATTCAGGTGACTGGGATCTATGCATAGCTTACCTGATCTATTGGACTTTATGACACAGGCAAATTGATTAACCCATGAGGTCACTGTAGTTAAGATGCTCTGACTTAAAAAGGATTCCAGTTCGCCGCTGAACTTGTTTCTTACAGTTGCAGGGACTTGACGAGGTAGATGTACGATGTGAGATATTGTAAGGTTTTCATCTACCAAAAGGTCTTCTGGCAGACAGTCAATGCCATCAAACATATCGGGAAATGCCAAATAAGCTCTAGTGCTTTGATAATTTTCTCTCATCCTCGCTCTTGAAATAGATTTTTTTTCTCTCTGTTCTGATTTTGGCTGATTTCTGGGATTTCTCTGGTTTTTTACAGGGCGTAATTTTTGCCTTGATTGTAAAGTTGCGAGTCACTAGGCTTAGCCTTTTAGAGGTTTGGAGTCCTAGAAGGATTGGTATCTTGATCTTAACGACATAGAAGATCGCACTGGCAAAGATATTACCGATATCTCACTATTACAAGACATATACATGCTTATTCTATTGCAGAAAATGTTTTCTCAAACGGTATATTTTTAATTGCTTACTCATAAATAATAGATTGCACATGTGGGGTCATCACGCACATCATAGCAGCAGAAATTAGCCTCGTGTTTACGGAGATAAAAACATACATGACAGGAAATAAAACGCACACAAATAACAAGAAAATCATGGTAAATTGTATGTTAATTTTATACAATCTATTTATTGTGTATGTATTTTTGTGTGTATTTTTAGGTTACAATTGTTTTATGGTACATGTGATAAAAGGGAGAATTTACTTTGTAGTATTACAAACCATATCACAGAGAGAGAAGTTGGACACGTGTTTTTCGTAACAAGGTTCAGGATAAAGAGAGAATGACAGAGAATGTCACTGTCTATTTATAGGCTTAAAGAGCGTCCTCTAGCGGCATTTTTTAAGGAAATAAGTGGGGTAATTCCACACGCAAAAATCCAGTGTCAAGTTGTGCATTCATTTCCGTCTGAAGGCACACTGAACCATTTTTCAGGCCTCTGTAGCTATCGAGTGAACGTAGATATCTTCATTTGTACACATCACCACTGTTACTTCGGGTGGATGTCTATTGCCAGGATGACTTTAGTATTTGTTTGTCCCCTTACTCAGTTCTTTGCCCATTTATTTTCCCATTGGCCGACATACACTGGCAAAATAATTGTTTTTCTTACATTTCAAATACTTTTTGCCTTTTGCAGAACATTTCTCTTTACTGAACAATTTGCATTTTTCAAAATAGTCCTTATAGCCTTTTGATTCTACTACATGGGCACTAGCCTTATCTTGTGAAATACGGATCGCTTCTATCTGTCTCAGAGTTGCATCTTCAATCTCTCCCTTCATTCAGTAAGAATCTTTCGGTCGACTTCAAATGAATCCCAAATATAAATAAATCTACTAGGATTATTTTTCGACTATGGTGTCGTCCTTGTATTTTTAATTGTCTGGCGTACTTTTGTTTTAAAGAAAGGCATATGCAATTTCATTGGCCTCTTAACGACACTGCAACAGTTCATGCCTTCACACTCAAAAGTTCGACCATGGCGTTTATTTGGTCTCTTTGAAACACAAAAAAAATGTGTCGTTAATCTCTTCTTCACCATCCCAGACAAGACAGGGAGTAGTCCGCCAAATGAAGTTTAACTGATGTAAAACGTTGTCTATTTCTAGATTAGTACTGTGCCAGTCTTTTGTTGTAGAGGGTAGCTTACAGGTTGCTATCTCGAAAGTAATGATAATTCAACTAGAAACAGTGGTAGTTTGTCTCACTTTGAACGGTAATAGCTCGCGTGCAAATTTCACTGGTCGAGTGAAGTATCGATCAAACTATTAACATGCACACACATATACTTGACCACACACTCACAGAGAACATATACATAGCAGTAGAATTAAGACTGCTGAACCCTATATGCATGGGAGTTCCGGATTGTTCATAGGAACGTCCAATCGCAGCCTCAATGGAATATGTAGAGCTACAGGCCTATTTTCGCCTCCAACAAGTGAACAGGCAACACACGCCTGTCTGTTCCCTTCTGATACCACATATCGGAATTATGAAAACAGAACTTTCATTGTTCTGTAGTATAGAATAATGAACGTTATATACTATAAAATCTATACTTAAGACATTCACAAAAAAAGTAAAAGCTTTCTATGTTGTGCATTGTTTCTTCAATACAATAAATGATTTGTTTATTCTCATTCGTTTCCCATATCTACTAACTAAACATTATATATAACTGTAAATCGTGATTTTCAAATTAGTGCTTTTTTTCTATTTTTCACACTTCTTTTATCAATATTATACCATATTTTAGTATGAGGATGGACTGAATAGTTCAGAGGGTGACTATGAAGGAGTGACGGTGGAGCTGTGAAATCTTGCATGTATTCTTGCGTGCTAGTGGCTTCCAGCCTTGCTTGGGGTGATAAGCTTAAAAAAAACACCTAGTAAGCAACAGAACACATAATGTTCAGCCTTCGTCATCTGCGGCACCACATTGCTACAAACAGAACTGGCCTCAAGGACAAAGAACTTTCCCTGCAGCATGCGAACCATGAGGCCTTCAACAAACTACCGCCCTGCAATGAAAGAAGGCGTGACCAATGGTCTCGACCTCTCCAGTACAGCGACGGCAGTTTGGATATTTCTCCAAGCCTGCTGAACAAAGTCTCCTGGCGACCCAGAGGGCCCCACGAATCACCAGCCAGGTGGGTGATGCCTCATCATTATTGAGGCATTTCAACCCAGGCGCCCAAGGCCGAGCTCGTCAATCAGATCATCCTGAACGCCCCCCCCCCCGACTAACACTTGATACAGTGCCCCACGAGACAACGCCTGGGCGTTGGAGAGGCCATCCGACGCCCGTGAGAGGCGTTTCAGAGCATGACGACATTCGCGGTAGAAGGAGCATTCGGCTCGGGGTGTACGGCTGGCCTCCTCCCGGCACGAGTGCACACTTCTCAGGGATGGGAAATGTTTACGGATGTCTTCTTTCCAGAAGGCGCCATCCACATCCGATCCGCGATACATTCGGTCTAGAAAGTTGAGGCGAAGTATATATTGACGAATCTCAATGCTAGACATACCCAGACCGCCCTCAGAGGGATGAAGGCAACATATCTCGAGAGATACCATAGCGGCTTTGTCTCTCCACAAGAAAGAGAACAAGAGCCTTACTAATAATATTCGTCTGGTAGACGGAAGTGGAAGTACAGAGAGTCGGTAAAGGAGAATCGGGTAGATGTGTGAAACACATACTTCCGCCCTCCCCTTCAAGGAGAGCCTCCTCCGAGACCACAGATTAACCGCGATCTCGGCCTTCCCTTGTACTTCCGACCAATTCATTAGAGATCAGGACAGAACCAGACGCCGAGTATCTTGATCGGCCCATCCGTCCAGAGGAAAGGTCCGGGAAGAGAAACTCCCTTCCACGCACCCAACCGCAAGCCAATAGACTTATCGCGATTGATCTTGGCCGCTGTCACCATCTCATACCCACTGATCTCTTTGCTGACTTCGTCAATCTCGGCTCTGCTCGACACAAGAACCGAAACGTCGTCAGCATCGGCAGAATACCTGGCTGAGGTCATAGTCTCAGGCAAGGAAATTCCGCGCAGGACCGGATTCGCCTTTAACTTGCGAAGGAAAGGTTCCAACGTAAGAACGTAAAGCAAAGGCAAAAGCGGACAACCTTGACGAATGGAGCGGGACAATACGAAAGGCTTCGATCTTACCCCATTCACCTCCACCAGCGCACCGGGGGTCGCATACAAAAGTCGGATCCAGGAGCGAAAGTCGTCTCCGAAACCGGCCGCCGAAAGGGCAGCCTCCAGAAACCGATGGTCAACCCTATCGAAGGCCTTGGACTGATCTAAATTGATCAGCGCAGCTTCACTGTCGACTTGTTCTAAGATTAAGCGTACCATATGCAGGTTCTCCTGAATAGTCCTGCCCTTCACAGCACAAGTCTGTTCGGAGCCAATCAGACTAGACAGGACAAGCTGCAAACGGTTGTCTAAGATCTTCGCCAAAATCTTTAACTCTGTGTTTAACATAGTCAAAGGGCGAAAGTTATTTAACCCATCACCACCGTTCTTGTCCTTACGCAGCAACTTGATCACACCCCTGGTGAAGCGTTGGGGTATAGACCCCTGCTTCATCCAGTGGTTGAAGATCAGTTCCAGCAAAGGAACAAAAACGGGCGACTGCCTCAAGTAAGCTTCGTAGGGAAGACCATCTAGTCCCGGAGATTTATCTAGGCCAACCTGTTTCTGCGCTTCCCAGATTTCCGACTCTATAATGGGGCCCTCGCACCCAGCCGCTTCAGCTGCCTCGAGGCAGGGAAAGTCGGCCATTTAGGCGTCGAACCGAGCAGGGCTCAGACCGGGCTCCCTGGTGAAAAGATCCTGAAAGTAATCCCGAAAGACCTCACATATGCCCGCGTTTGTAGTCACGGTCCGATTATCCGGCAATGTGACGCACGCGATATGTCGCCGAGCAGCGCTCCGATTTTCCTCTGCACGCAATTCAGCGGCCATATTCGTCGCCTCAGAGGACATTCTTTTTAACCTAGCCCTAACTACCAGAGCTTGATCCTTCTTGATAAGCAAGGAGGAACACTCTGCCTTAGCTAAGGCTATTTCCCCACTATTACGGGATTTCACTGCCCGATCAACTTTTTTTTCTAAAGCCGTTTGCGCCGCTAATCTATCTAGATTGAGTCGACGACTAAAATCGGCAGCAAACGTTCTAATTTTGGATTTTAATTTATCCTACCAGGCGTTCCCTAAAACCGCCCCCGTCAATTTCCTCTGTATCATTAGTAGCAGCTGGTCCCGGAAACCCTGCTCACCAAATAGTGAGCAGTTTAATTTCCAGTACCCAGCTAACCTAACCTTAGTCTTATCTAAGTTTACACGGACCCGGACAAGCCTATGATCCGTATAAACTATATAATGGAAGCTTGGACACCCTAAGAGCCCTACATCGACTCTCCTAACTAAAACTCGGTCGAGGTAGCTCGCAAGCGTCCCAGGAGCCGAGTTGCCACTATTTGTCCAAGTCCATACTACCTCCCGAGGGTGCTCATTCCGGTACTTATCGACAAGATCAAACTCGCCGATAAAGTCCCGAAATGGTTTCACGTTCCGGATGTTATTACCCGAATTTTGCCCTATACGATCCATATCGGGGTCAAGGACGGCATTCCAATCCCCCGCTAAAACTACCCGACGAGATGTCGTCAAAAACGGCCCGATCTGCCGAAACAAAGCAGGCCGCTCGGAATGGTCATTGGGATTATGAACCCCAATGAGTCGTAAAACCTCATCCTTTATGGTAACATCCAGCACCCAAAGCCTGCCCGCCGGATCTGCGAAGACAAGAGTACATGCAGCCTTCAAAGACTTTCTCACTTGCCAAGAGACACCCCTCGAATGACCATCAAAACATACTGAATAAAGGGAAAACCCCTTAGACAGTAAGTCCTCACGGTCATGAGAAGAAAACCGGGTCTCTTGCACACAACAAACATTCACCCCGAGGCGCTGAAGGTCACGAGAGAGCCTCGCCCTGCGAGACTCGGACCTCAGGCCCCGCACATTTATACTTGCTAACCAGAGAGCCATAGTGAAGACTGATTAGGGTTGCTTTCCTGAATTGAACATAGCCGGGGTAAGGATACCGACAGCATCCCCCATAGACCCATCTCAGTCATGATGGTACCGTCCTGGGAGACCCCCGCCGATATCCCAGGGGAAAGTCAGTTTTAGTGCTCTATAAAGGGAGGGAGAACAAAAACCGGGACCCTCCCTGCACAAAATTGTTTCATTTTTCTCAATTTATCGTTTTGTACGATAGCAATGGGCGGGTTCATTTTGAACGAAGAAATTGCTTCGTCCAGCATTGACCAGATTTTTTTCGCCCCTATTTCTGATCTCATAACAATTAACACTCTTTGTGCGTTTGGGAAATTATGGGGATCTTCTATGTCTTTATCCCCAAATTGTTTAATAGACAACAGATATTCAAAAAAATTTTATTCTGTTGCCATAGTCTCTGGCTTTTTCCGCTTGCAACGGGGATATTTTACACACGTCTGTCCCCGGATTATAAATATGCTTTGTTTTTTTTTCTTCTTTTTTTCAGTTGAATCCTGTGTGGGGCTTCTGACCCTTTTGTTTAGTGGGGAGGGGCATTTCTGATGATTTAATGGGAGAAGGACTGGGAGTGTGACGGGGAGTATATGATTGTCTAAAAGGGCTGGGGTCTCTACTGAGAGGGATTTGGGACTGGGCAGAAGAAGTGGAAGGAGAGGCAGGTAATGACTTCTCTCTATAAAGAGGGGTTGAGGGACAGGGAGAAGGTGGTGGGTCGGATGATGTGAAGGGAGTGGCCTTCTTTGTAGAGGAGGACTTTGGTTGACGGGATGTAGAGGGCTGAGGAGACTGTGTAGTGCTTTTAGGAGGAAGAGAGTTCTTTGATGGAGAGGTTTTTTCTTTTCGTTGTTGGTCTAATTTATTCTTTAGGTCCTTATTTTTTTCAGTTTTCTCAAAACAGGGGTCATAACGTTTGTGTAATTCTTGCATGGTCGGAATGGAGGCCAGGGCGTCGTTTCAGAGGGAGTGGGGCTGTACGTGCCTTTAGTCCTAGGGGCTTCTGGGGACTGAGGACCCGCTATCTGATGCTTCCCTCTGACCCTGCCAACTACCTGCCATTCCCCCTCTTCCCTCTCCTCAACCACACTTGCAGTGGAAGAAGGTTCTTCGGGGAATGGGGGCTTTGGTGATGACCTAACCGGGGGTACAACCACTCCGGTCCCGGCGGCCGGCATGCCCATTACAGGCGTGGCGGTTTTTAAAGACTCGGTCAGAAGGGGGGGGGTTGATTGGGGCCTGACTTTCAGAGGCCTTCTTCTCTGGACAGGAAGATGAAAGGTGACCATCCTTTTCGCACTTCCAACAAACTGGTTTACGGCCGGTCACAATGATCGGCAACTTCAGGCCACCAAGTGTTATAGTGAAAGACACCTAGTCTGTAGGTAATAGACTCTCCCGCCTATTATAAGTAGGAATCAGTAGGTAGTCGACAGGGAAGTGATCAACGACCACAACTCGATTACTCTGCGTAACACTTTATTACAAGTTCCTAACGTTTCTGTACGTTTACCCCATTTAGGACGCATTTAGTCCGACTACAAGTTCTATTGTGGAAATAACTCCACAACAACTTTTGGCGACGAAAGATTCGAACTCATACGGGGTAGAAAAAATCGTTGGCCAAAACAACTTTTGGTGACGAAAATTCGAACTCATACAGTTTGAAAAAAAAATCGTTAGTCAAGACAACTTTTGACGACGATTTGTACTCCTACAGAGGCAGAAAAAAAATTCGTTCGCCAATACAACTTTTGGCAGCGAAGATTTGCACTTATAAGTTTGTCTGCCACAGTGGTTTTGACAACGAAATTCGCATTCATAGGGAGGAAGAAAAATTTTGTTCGCCACAAATAACGTGGGCGACAAAGTCTCGGATTTACAGTTTGAAAAAAAAAGTCTATTCCAAGATTTTTTAAAGTTCCAATTGGAACAACAAACTAAAATGTTAGAACAACAGAGTATATTCCAGAAGCAGTTACAGGAGGAAACTTTCAATAGACAGATGCAATTCCAACAGAAAATAGAACAAATGCATGGGGAGTTTCAAAGAAAAATTCTGGAAATAACCGAGAACAGGAAAGAGAAAAGTGTACAAAATGATTCCTTCCCAGAGAATACAATATGGAATTCAATTGAAATATTTACGTACAGTCCAGATGAAGAGGTAACTTTTCAAGAATATTTAAAAAAATATACGGACGTATATAATGAGGACTGCCATTTGTGGTCTGAAGAAAAGAAGGTTAGGCTTCTTTTAAGTAAATTAGGAACTGCTGAGCATAACAAATTGGTAAATTATATTTTACCGAAAAAAACTAATGACTTAACATTTACCGAGGCGGTAAATATATTAAGCGAGTTATTTAGTCAAAAGACATCTTTGTTCTACAAGAGGTGGAATTGTTTAAATTTGATTAAAGATGACGAACATGACTATATAAAGTACGCAGCCAATGTGAATAAGCATTGTGAAGAATTCAAGCTAGCAGAGCTAAGCGCAGACAATTTTAAGTGCTTAGTGTTTATTCAAGGTCTGGTAGCAGAAAAAGACGCAGAGTTGAGAAAATTAGTACTGGCAAAATTGGAAAGCAATCCAAGTATTACAGTACAGAATTTTGCAGAAGACTGCACAAGATATGTTAGCGTAAAAAAAGACGCTAAAAAGATAGAACAGTCTGGCGTTTCGCATGTAAGGAAAATGCGGTACAAAAAAAGAAAGTCAGTCTGACAAAAAGAATTGTAAAATTGCAGAAAGTAAAATACCAGGAAAAAACAAACAAAAGTGCCCGAAGCCATGTTTTGCTTGCGGTGAACTACACTGGTACAGATATTGCAATTTTAAAAGTAAAAAATGTTTCGACTGTGGAAGAGTTGGGCACAAACACTCGCATTGCCAGTCAAAAAATAAGGGCAATAAAATAAGAAAACTAAAGTCCAACGAGATAAATGATGGAATAACTCGAAAATTCGTTACCGTCGAAATAAACAATAAAAAAATAAAAATGCAACTTGACACTGGTTCGGATCTCTCTATCATAAATTTGCATACGTAGAAGAAGTTGGGGAAACCAACTTTAATGATGACAAAGAAAATCGCGAAGTCAGTGACGGGAGAAAAAATACAATTTATTGGAGAAATTGTTACAAACGTCACGTTAAATAAAAAAACGCTAAAAGTGAAGTTATTTGTCATGGAAAATACCACGAATTTACTCGGTACGAACTGGATAACAGAGTTTCAGTTGTGGGACCTACCGATAAATTCTTTCTGTTACAAGGTACAAAATCTTAACTCCAAAGCCGAAAAATTAATAGAGAAACTTAAGGAAACATTTCCTACTGTTTTTTCTCCGGGCTTGGGAACATGTACCAAGATAGAGGCAAAATTCTTTTTAAAAGAAAACGCTCAGGCGGTATTCAAAAAGAAAAGGAATGTTCCGTTTGCCTCAATAGAACAGATTGATAAAGAACTGGACAGATTAGAGAAATCCGGGGTACTCAAAAAAGTTGACTACAGTGATTGGGCAGCTCCGACGGAATACGCGAAGAAAAAGTCTAAAGACATTCGTGTTTGCGCAGATTTTTCAACGGGGTTAAACGCGGCACTTAAAGACTATAATTATCCTCTACCAACAGCAGAAGAAATATTTGCAAAGCTTAATGGAGGTACTGTATTTTCGAAAATAGACCTCAGCGATGCATATCTGCAAATACCGGTAGAGGAAGAAACGTCTAAACTTTTGTGTATTAAGACACATCGGGGTCTGTATAAATTTAACAGACTACGTTTTGGGATTAAGGTCGCCCCCGCCATTTTCCAACAAGTAATGGATTCGATGTTGGGTGGTTTGGATTTCGCAGTAGCGTATCTAGACGACATCCTCATGAGAAGTACAAGTATTGCAGAACACGTGAAACATGTCAATGCAGTAGTTTCCAGAATACAGGAGTTTGGATTTAAACTCAAGGAAACTAAATGCGAGTTTTTCATGGACAAAGTTTAAATATCTGGGGCAGATCATCGATAAGAATGGTAGAAGGCCAGACCCAGAGCGAGCAGTGGCTATAAAAGACATGCCGGCTCCGAAAGATATTACAACTTTACAAAGTTTTTTGGGATTAGACAATTACTACTAAATATACATCCCTAAAATGTATGATCTGTGGCAACCATTAAATGAACTACTAAAGAAAGGAAAACCCAGGAAGTGGACTAATGAATGCCAGAAAGCATTTGAAAAGATTAAGGAAGCATTAACCTCGGAATTATTTCTAACCCACTACAACCCGGAGTTAGAAATCATAGTAGCTTGCGATGCTAGTGCGTACGGAATAGGAGCGTGCATTTTACACAAAATGGAGGATGGTCAAGTAAAACCAATTGCTCATGCTTCTAGGGCACTACTTCCGGCTGAGAAGAATTACTCTCAGATAGAGAAAGAGGCGCTCGGAATAATATTTGCGGTAGCGAAATTTCACCGTTTTCTCCACGGTCGACATTTTAAGCTACAAACTGATCATAAGCCTCTAATTTCGATTTTTGGATCGAAAAAGGGTTTGCCGAAGCATACACCAAACCGACTACAAAGGTGGGCTACAATATTACTAAATTATAACTTCAGCATGGAGTACATACCATCGAACAAATTTGGCTATGCTGATGGGTTGTCCAGGTTAATTCCTAAAATGAGCGAACCGTTAGAAGACACGGTAATTGCTTCACTGAAATCGGAAGAAGACCTGAAATTTACCGTGTGTAATGCAGTTCTGGAACTTCCGGTAACTCTAGAAAAAATAAAAGAAGAAGCCACCAGGGACGAATATATCTTGAAAGTTAAAGAAAAAATAACCAAGAGGGACCAGTACATAACAAATGTGTTTTCGCTATGCGATTCAGTATTGTTATATCGGGAACGTGTGGTAATTCCATACACACTCCAAAAATAAATCTTAAAGGATTTCCATACTGGTCATCCAGGCAGCACTAGGATGAAGAGCCTAATGCGAAGTTTTGTATTTTGGCCGAATATGGACAGGGACATTGAGAATGCAGTAGCAAATTATAAAGGCTGTGCTTTAGCTGCAAAGGCACCACCTGTAAAATTTAATCCCTGGCCCAAAACAGACCTACCATGGTCTAGGTTTCATGTGGACTTTGCAGGTCCACTGAATGGATACCATTACATCATAGTAGTGGATAGTTTCTCAAAATGGCCTGAGATACAAAGGATAAGAAAACCAACGACGCAAAGTACGAAAAACTTCCTGCTGGAATTGTTCGCAAGGTTTGGTGTTGTAGACACAATTGTGACGGACAACGGAAGTCAATTTACGTCGAAACAATTTAAAGATTTCTGTAAGGAATACAATGTAGAACACATTACCACAGCTCCATATCACCCAAGATCTAACGGGTTAGCTGAAAAATTTGTCGACACCCTTAAAAGAGCTTTAAAGAAAGCTAGGGAAATACCTGCAGATGAAGCCCTGCACAAGTTTCTACAAGTATACAGACTTACCCCAAATAACGCAACACCAGCGTCACAATCGCCAGCCGACGTGATGTTTGCACGTCGGGTAAGATCTGTCTTCGACAAATTATTACCAAAGAAGTCAAAGCCAGGTACAGGAAAATTTATTCAAGTAAAGAAGTACAATCCTGGTGAAAAAGTATACTTTAAGGTATATAAACAGAATAAATCATTCTGAGAGAGTGGAAAATAGAAAAGCGGATTGGCAACATGATGTACTTCGTGAAAGGTGAACAATTTACGTGCAGACGGCACATTAACCAGATCAGACGACGCTCTTCAGACGTGGTAGGCAGCGCTCCAGTTGAAGAAACACCTATGGAGGTGATTTTTGATACGTTTGAACTTCCAACGCCAGCAACAATGTTACCTGAGATACGCCGATCTAAGAGAAAAAGAAAGGCAACTGACCATTTAAAAATGAATCCAAAACGTAGGTGATACTCTACGATGTTGCTAAAAAAATGAAGTTTTTTTGTTTATTTTTTTTCTCCTTTTCCTGTAAAAAAAAAATAAAATAAAATAAGAAATAAAAAAAATTAAAACTTTTACTCCTACGGAGTAACGTTTTAGGAGCGGGGTGTTATAGTAGAAGACACCTAGTCTATAGGTAATAGACTCTCCCACCTATTATAAGTAGGAATCAGTAGGTAGTCAAGAGAAGTGATCAGCGACCACAACTTGATTACTGCGTAACACTTTATTACAAGTTCCTAACGTTTCTGTACGTTTACCCCCTTTAGGCCGCATTTAGGTCCGACTACAAGTTCTATTGTGGAAATAACTCCACAACACCAAGACAGTTGGGGATAGAGGCGAAGGCCTTTTGTCCGAGCATGATATCGAAGCTCCATCCTCCGGTCAGGCTATCACAAGAAGCACCCAGAATCTCGCCGTATTGGGCCAAGAAAGCCGCCAGGTGCTCTCCGATAACCTGAGGAGGGACCTCAAATACCGCTACTTGGTCTTTCGCCGGCCCTCGTACTCTGTACAAAGGATCAAATCTTTCGTTATTAAATCCCTGTTTGCGGCTCTTATGCAGTCTTCGGCGGTAGGTAGCAGCACGTTCCACATGAAAAAGCCCTTGCCCTTAACGATACGGAGTGGCTTAAACCCCAGGGACTCCAGTGATTTTAACACTGTGTCTTTCGTCGAACGACAAATTTTGCGCGAACGCTTGTCGACGACAAAAACTGACACTATTCATTTCTCGATCTTCTTAAGTTCAATTGGATCCACCAAGAGCCCACCTTTCACTACAAGATGTGCGTAACTCTTGACACGCTCCAAGGACTTCGCAATATCGATAATGCATTTCGGAGGGGACTTCCAACAAGAGGGAGATTCCCCGGCCTCTGCATTAGTACTTGAGTTGTCTTTTATTTTATCTATAATTTGGCTCTTTTCGGCCTCCGTAGATTTTGAGGCTTTTTTGAGCACTTCTACAATTTCTTTATTTATAGGAATTGTCGGTAAGGCTGGATATTCGTCTGTGATATTTTTATCAGGCGGGTCTATTTTGGGGTTAAATAAATGCTTCCTCACAGTTCTCCTGGATGAAGCCATTTGGGGTTTGTTTTTTTCAAGATTAAAAAAGAAGGTACTTTTTTTCCTTCTTATCCATTTTTAACGGGGAGAGGAGGGGAAAAGGGGGGATAGTTAACAAGTTCCGCCTTATAGGCGAAACTAAAAAAGAAAATTTAAACAGCAGGTAACAGACAAATAAATCACAAAGCTCACCCGAAAGCGAGACAGCAAAAAAAAACAATATAAATATACACACAAAAATATCACATGACGAAAGAGAACAAATAAAACAAGGTTCACTTAAACGGAAGACAAATTTTTAAAAAGTATAATAAAAAATAGACAAAAAATAAAAAACACAAAGTTCTCCTAAAGGCGAAACAATAAAAAGGAGACACGAAAGGAAAAATAAACAATAAAGCGAAAACGGTAGACAAAGAAAAAGGAAAACAAAGAAAATACGAAACTTCAAACAACAGCCGGAGCTAGTTACAAAAATTCAAAATGGCCGATGCTAAGAAAAGCGAGTCGAATCAATAAACAAAAGAAAATAAACCGATAAATTAGACAATACAACGATTAGAAACAAATTTAGTACAGAAAAAATTTAAAAACAAAACACGTAAAATAACAAGAAATTAGAATTAATCAAAAAAAT
The DNA here is from genome assembly GCA_964036315.1 of Acanthosepion esculentum. Classification (NCBI taxonomy): domain Eukaryota; kingdom Metazoa; phylum Mollusca; class Cephalopoda; order Sepiida; family Sepiidae; genus Acanthosepion; species Acanthosepion esculentum. Next base: position 139,120,290 of record OZ038481.1, read on the forward strand.
AAAGCGAAATAAATAATCAAAACGAAGATAGCAAGAAATTAAAGAAAATCAAAATCAAAAAGGAAAACTAGAATAAAAAGAAAAAGGAGCAAAAATAAAGGCGGTAAAAATTAAAAAATGTGGAGGAAAAAAAGGGAAAAGAAAAAATCAAAATTTTTCAAAACAGTCGTAAAAAACAAAAGTCAGTAATAAAGTCCAACTTAACCAGAAATAATTTCAAAACACAATAAGGGTAAAATCCAAAACATCGGGTGGCAAAAACGCAGTCAGAAAAGGTCAACAACTTTCGAGGGTGAATTTCTGACAGGTTCGAATCGATTTGAACGCTTCTATTTATTGAGTCTTGGGTTTAAAAATCGGCTCAAAAACGTTAGGCGCGAAATATATGTTCGCTTATACTTGCTACAATTTTAGAGGTCTGAGCCAATGAAAAGTCTAGTTTGCTGAAACTAAGATGCTGATTGGTTAATAGGTGATTATTGTTGTAAAGTGCATTATCCCGGAGGGGTGAAAGGTAGGTATGGACTATTCCATCAAAGTATACTAAGCGCAGCTTAAATGTGGCACAAAACCGAGATTAAGGAGCACCCAGTGAGCATCGCTTGATTTCTGTTTTTTAAAACAGAGAGAGACAGTGAACATTTAACGGAGAGGATACCTGATAAGCACAATATACATTTTTAGTTGAATATTATCAACGAGTAATCGAAAGAAATTGAATTACAAAATAATGGTCACCATAAACGACATATGCCTTCAAAATGTGTCCCAAAATATAATCTAAGTTTAAAATGTAATATTTTCGGAAACAGATCACGTAAACCAATCGATGTTAATTTGAATAAATTAAAAAACCATAATATGTATATTTCCTAAAAAAAAGAGCCAACAAACAAAACGGGTGAGTACAACATTTTACAACAGGTCGTAGTCAGTCAACATAAAAATGCCTGTTCGTTTACAGTACACAAATCGACTTTCCTTTTAGAATAGAAATCAATGCGGTTACGGGTTACTTATTTACCCCAATAAATGGTTGGACATGCCAACTATTTTTAAGTCGATATGCTTATACCTTTTTTATATTTACTAAATTGCATGTAATTTGCGTCCCTTTCATTAGGTAATTATTTGTATCTAGACTCATAATGAAAGAGTTTATGTTGCATGTTTGTCTTTTGGACTAGTTGGTAGATTGTCTTTTGGACTAGTTGGTAGATTGTACTTGCGTGAAATGTTGCAAAGTTCTTTAACGTCTGACTGCGTTAGTCAAGACGGGAGTTCTTGAAAGTCACATTTTGGCTGTGGTGTTAAGTGACGAAGAGACGTTAGGTTCGAGAGTCCGCGTGCCGAAACAGAATTATTCTGTTACTACTGAGAAAGAATCACACGTGTTGGGTTTAAATATCATGTCTTATCACGTGACTGGCTCCGGGAAGCATGGCGCGTAAAATAATCGTGCGCGTGGTAGCGATCTGATTGGTCGATCTAGATTGACGGTCATTAACCAATGAATGCCTGTTAATTATCTGTAAGTATTATGTTGGTAAAATCGTAACAGGAAGAGTGCATTTCCTAGCAGGGTGAACTGATTGTCGTGGACGAGTCTACACATACATTTAAAAATAAGACTGTGTTGTATTAGGTAACGCGATCTAAGTTGTCTCCTCATTCTGGCACCTGCAACACAGACACGCATGCGGGAACTCTAAGTCAACACGGCGAAGCATAGCTGACTAAGGTTTTACGACATCAGAATATATAAAAGCTCCTTATAAATCTTAGTCGTCTTGTTGATTCAGAATCCTCTCGGTTTGGTATCTGAGACAAAAACGCATAACGCGAACAGATTGTTTTCTATGAAAAAATAAATCCGCAAAAAGTTAGTTTACGCACAACTTTACAGTACATTACAATACATATCAAAACTTTGTTTAGTTGTAGTTTAATATTTTACCACATTTATTGAACGCTTATTTTCTATATTAATTTTATAACTAATTACTAATAATCTACTCTTTGGGTTTAACAAATTACGACTATAATTTTTAACCTAATTGTTTTCTTTTATAATATTGAATTTTTTTTTTTTTGTATTGATGTGATTATCTTTCGTTCCATGTAAATGTTTCAAAGTGTGCGGGGTTTTATTTGAATTTAGAACTGCTTTTTTTTATTACTAACGTCTTACCTACGAAATGTTTGAATTTTAACAGAGGATATTGTAAAATGTGACACAGAAATCGAAAGTTGCATTAGGATAGCAAAAGAGGCCTTCCAAAAACTAAGAAATAAAACGCAACATGAAATTTTCACTAGAAACAAAGGAAAGAGTGCTGAAAGGCTATGTAATATCAACCCCCCAATACGGCAGTGAATGCTTGTTAAATTTAGCATTCACAGGCCATATCGAAAGCGAAAAAAACGAGGCATCAGGCCACTAGCCCGACGAACTTATTATGGATGGCAAAACCGAAGAGCGACAGAATAAACAAAAAGACAACGTTACTAAGAGCTACAAAGGATAGGAAGTTGTGTAAAAAGCCATAATCATCCACCACCTGAAGGGACACGGGACAATAAATCAAGTGCCTGTATCATATATTTAAGGGAAGATGGGTAAATGTATAGCGGCTCGGATTGAGGAATCGGAGAGACGAGTCCGAATTCAACTTGAATCCATTCATTACAATTTTATTATTATTACATTCACTTGCGTGCTAATACCCTTGGGAAAGGTATGAATCCTCTTCTTCTCCCCACCGCTATAGATAAATAGCTGGACCGACAGGGTTCTATAGCCTTGGAGAGCAACTGGTCTACCACAGAAAGAAATGGCAACCTACTGCGAGAAAAAATCTGCCACATCATCGAAAGATCGCCTGAGCGTATATCACGCAGGGCACATAACTGACTGAAGGGAGGTAACTACTTATTTTTCTATTTAATTTAGGAATTTATTTGTGTGAGTACAAAATATGTTACGTCATCTTCCACATCCCCTAAAGAAATCTAAGTCGGGTAGTTTTCAGATTACAAGGAAAATAACATAAAACAAGATTTAAAATCAAAAGTATTATGTTTAACCAGTTGCAACAAACGAAATCGCAGAATCTAAATCGCAGAAATAGCAAATATTTGACGACAGTTGAATCAAGAGTTGTTGTTGGTGGTAATGTTTTTTCCACCCGGGTCAGTGTTTTATTTATGCAATTAAAAGGAAGTTTTTTTTTAATTTTTAGAAAATCTTTTTTTATTTTTGCTGAAATCAAATTCTTTCCGCGCTTTAATTATGAAAGATTACAAAAGCCGATAAATACATAATTTTGCCTTCGAATTTTGTGTCAAGGCTGTAGTTTAAATAACATTAGGAGCTTTACACATTTAAAGAGCTTCAAGTTATATCAATTAATATTGGAAATTACCACTAAAGATATTTATTATCAAGCTCAAATCCAATACTGACTGGAAATGATCTTTTTTTAACTTGAAAACTATGGTAATTTCTGGTGTAAGGGGAAATAACTCCGAAATAATGTTTTTGTTTTTTTAATTGTCAGAGTTTTTCATTATCATAGTTCGAAATGTTAAACAGGTTTGAAAAGCAACCAACAAGGCCTGTATTTAATCAAAGTTGTTGGTGAATACTTACTGCCTAAATATACCTTAATCCTGCTCATTTTTTAAACAAAAGGCATGTTCAATAATTCGCCGAAAAAACAGCATAGCATGATGAAAAAAGCCCCAAACTTAATAAAAACAATGTTTTTTTTATTGTTTATCGTCAAAAACTCAAAATGTTTACGAGGAAAGACCAAAGTATTTTTTAATTATTTACAAAAAAAATTTTAATCCGTTCTAGCTCGTTCGAAATTTTGGTTAAAAACTTTTTTTTACGTCATTGTCGCATTAGTTTTTTAGCGATTTTTTTTTCAGTTGAGAAACATTTTAATTTCGAAATTCCTGCAAATATCAAATTGTAGGATTTTAATGAAACTTTCAAAACTTATTCAAAAATTAATTAAATTATTTTAGAAATGTTTGCTTTTTAGAAAGTCATGGTAAAAATGATTTTTTACATCTGTTATCTCCCCTTACTTAATTTTGTGAAAACTTGACTGTATTTTTTGTGATTTTTAATTAAATACAAATGACTTTGCAGAATATGAATCATCGATTTTTTTTTTTTTTTTTTTTGTAAATGGAGAAGTGTTTCTACCCCAAATTTAGCTCTGAATTGTAAAATATAAAACTATGACATTATTTAATTACAAAAGTTTTATGGCTTTTTTATGAATAATAAGAAGTGCATTATTGTCTGAAGCCAAAATATTTTTCCGATGAAAAATGTATTTTTACAAGAATTGTTCTCTTTTTTATTTTAAATACAAAATGTGATAAAGTTGTTAAATATTTTGAAATTAAGTTTGAATATGTGTCTTTCTGAAAATCTCTTATTAAATATATCTATTTTACAGATCTTAGATTGGAAAGCTTATTACAATCTGCGAAGCGTTTGTATTTTTAAAATAATTTTTTAATATGCCAAAAATGTATTAAAACATTTTCGGAAAACTATGGAGGCACAATTCAGAAATAATGTCTCGTGTTTTAAGAGTTGTTTCTCCTGATAGATATCCGGCCTCATAAATTGCGTTGATTTCCTTCTCTCTAGCACGTATCAAATTATTTGACCAACCATCATCGTCGTATTTTCAAAAGTTTTAATTTTCTTTTTTTACATGTTTCAGCAAATATTTTATTTTCATTTTTTAAATATAATCAATTTTTTCTTTTTCTGTGATAGACATACTGCAATTACTTTTTTTTCTTTTTTAGATTCAATTTTCAGGACGGAAACAGTGCAGACTTTGAACATATCTGTATTGAAAAAGCACCTAAAAACAATAAATTATTAGACTTTTGAAAGTATTTAATTTATAAGAATTATTTTTTACTTAAATAAGTTGGTTCACTTAAAATTCGAAAATACTGTCACTTCTGTACTTCCGTCCGATAAATTGCCCTGACGTCAGTTGTCGATACATAGATGTAAACGTCAATTCACACGTCCAAAACCAATCACCGCGGTTAGACATGCTTCTCTTATTTCCAGCTAATTTTTTCTGCTAAAAAAAAAAAGTAATGTTTGTTTCAAATTACATTAAGTAAACTTAAATTTTCTAATTTTCCTAAAATAACTTTTCAAAAAAGTATAATTGAATTTTACAAGATTTTTAAACGGAAACTTTCATTTTTGTTTACGAAGTTGTCAAAAATAGTTGACATTGTAGAATCAGACTTCTACATTTGTTTAAAAACCTATTAAAAGTGGATCAGAGCGAAACTTATCTCAAATCAATTCAAGTAGCGCAACATCCCATTAAAATTGGCTCCAGACGAGAAGTAACTAAAAACGCTTTCTGATTGGCTAATAAAAAAATCATAATTTCATACGTTCTCAACTACGTACGCATCATATCGGTTTAGTGTGTATCCTACACAGATACAAATTTGCGCCAAATTTCTTGGGGCCTCCCATGTGACTTGAAACATCAATAAATACGAAACATCATTCGACTTCGACAGTGAGTCTTACGAATTTTCACAACTCGACACACGAATCCATGTCACATATTTTACCAGGCTTAAAGTTAAAAATACTTAACATTTCCACAGCTTGCGAAGTACACTCACTCAACTACATAAACTCAACAGAAAACATCAAATGACTAATTCAATCAAAGAGAGACAACTTCATACACAGAACAGTAAGTCGAGTACAATATTACAGAATTCAACATCAAAACAAACGGTTTAATTTTCATACAAACACAAAAATACCTTATCAAATTTACCCATTTTTATACACACAATGTCTCAACTCTTAATCTTTCCTATAATGTCTTCATAAACACTTCAATCCACACAAGAAAAACTTTGAAGCAATTTAAACAACTCTCAACATACAATTTTGTACCTTCTATTGGTAATATAAAAAAATATTTATTGTTGAACCAAAGTATTGTTTCATACTGTTATTTCTCTTGTTGTTTGCTTGCTTTTTGTTACATTTGTGAAATTGACAGAAGTAGCGGGTTTATCGCCTTTCCATCAACCTTTTACAGATTGGTAAACCCGTTTTCTTGGTGCCATTAGCACCCTACAACATGATCGATTTTATGAACTTTTGCTGACTAAAAAAAACTAGATTTTTAACTAAAATTTCGAACGTGCTAGAAAGGATTAAAAAATATTCAAAAAATACTTTGGTCTTTCCTCTTAATAATAAACATTTAGACAATAAAAAAAATAATTTTATCAAGTTTGGGGCCTTTTTCATCATTCTATGCTGTTTTTTCGGCGAATTATTGAACATAAAATAAAGAAAGCGGTTATTAGCGCGATAAATGTAATCGAAAAGTTCTTATTGGGGCCATAACAGCCGCGGATTTGAATCAACCCACAACAAAGAAAAAGCAAAAAATGTGTTTAACTATAAAAATATAAGACATTTTTAATTTCGTGTTTTTTACGACTAAATTTTTCGCTCCACAAGTACTCCCTTCAGATTGAGAGTTGAGACAGATACAGAGATATTAATCTGTGTATTAATGTTTGTTAATGAATAGCACAGTCTTTGCAACAAAAAAAAAAAAATCTCCCACCTGCTACGTTTTCTCGCTTCCATTTCTAATTTTTCTTTGCCCTTTATCATTGTTGTATACCGCCTTTTAAAGTGGGTAGTAATCCTTGTATGCAAATGACCGACGTTCAAAAAGGGCTCAACATCACGTATGTGCCTTAGGCCTCTCGTAAATGGCGGTTCGGCTGGCCAGACACCTTGGGCGCTTTGGATCCAGTAAGTGCGAATATCTATCGTCGCACTCCCCTCTGATCGCATGATCATACAGATGACAGTGGTGGGCTCGTCGTTTTACCCTAGCACTCCTTGGGTTAATGCTGGGGTCTAAATCAGAATCCGCGGAATTAGGGGGCTCAACAAAGATCGGTCCCATCTCTCCCTGTCTCTTAGATGGGGTGCCACTACTGCCTGCACTGGAGCCTGGTTCTCGCTATTCATTACGCCCTGATGATGCGTCACCGCCATCGTCCACTGGTAGCCCCGAACTGAGCCGTGGACGCACGTCTCCCACGTGATGAGGCGTGCAGTCGGCGACCACCGACTGTGGACTGGTTATCCCGACAACGCGACCTGGTTTAAATTTCAACGGGCACCGTCCCTATAGATTTTTCACCGAGAGCCCCCCTCTCTCGCCGACGTCTCTTGGTGGTCAGGCGGGGACACAACGTCAATTCATTTCAATCGAATCTGGTACGAATGCAGCAGATTGGCGGGTACAGAAGAGCCCGTTAGACACTTTGTTCTTGGGTGTAACGATGTACCAATATACGGCCTCCATGATAAAGAAGTTCTTCCCCGCAGCAATCCGTTTTACTGTCCGATGACACCCCTCTGTGATACCATTTCTAGACGGTTTGTACGCGCAGCACGGTCTGAATCGATGCCCCATTCATCAATGAATCGGCTGAATTGCTGACTACAGAAGGCAGTTTCATTATCGGCCAAGAACTCAGCTAGGCCACGTTCGAAAAACACCGATTCCAACTGCTGGGTCACGTGTGCAGTGTCTTGCTTAAGCAACGGCCGCCAGATCGAAGAAGATCAAAATGTGGCAATCGTTGTAATGCGTGATGTCCATATCTAGCCGGTTCCATGTCTCACGCACACAGAGCCCTCCCTTCTGTCATCACACCGGGCTTGGGTCTATAGACTCCTTATAACTCCGAACGACCAATCTCACTGCCGCTTTCGACACGGACGGGTCAATCCTACACGCAAAATATAATGTCCGCTTAACTCCGGTGTGCCCGCTGTGTCGATGAACCTCAGTCAGATGTGCAGGGCTCAGGATACCCGCAGCAAAAGCACATACCTTTGTCGAACTCTAGTCAGCAAGTCCACCCGGTCCTGGTCGGATCTTACTAATGCCACATCGACCGAAAGGTTGTATTTCTTCACAAGTGAGGTCAGCGTGTCCAGCCGCCGCCATATGAGAATCTCATCGACGAGACTTGTCTGTAAGGGCATTAGTCAACCAGTGGTACACGCAAAGGGGGTCTGTTTTCAAGTGTAACACTGGCCTGCCACTTGAGCGCGAGGTTGACTCCTCTTAGCCACTCTCCCTGGGAACGATCTACTTGCTGTACCCGGGCAACCGTGTCCGTTATACGTCCCAGAGGACCATCACTAATTTTGTTGTCCCAGTTCTGCGTGACGGCAGTGACTCGACGTTTGATGAAGCCTTTCGCTACTCGCAGCCATCCACACACGGGAAAGTGCCCCACCACTTTGCCAAACATGGCAAAGATCCCTCTCCACATCATGTGTCATAGGACCGTTCACCACACTACTTCCACGTCGCACTTTTGTGTTTGTTGGTATATAGTACGGCTATCAGCGGTATCAGTCCCTTGGGCAGGCCAAACTCCTCATCAATATACGGCAGCAACCAACCGTTGTCCACCCAAGTCTACAACTAACGCTGGTACTTGCTAGACATTAGATATTCAGAGATCCTGTTCCCAAGTTTCTCTGGTGCACGACCCGTTGACCATATCCAGGCTGCGACCCACACTCCCTGTTTAATTAGCTGTTGTGAATCTCTTCTAGAGTTCTTATTCGTTGGAGCTGGTTAGTTGGCTGAGGATTTTGTAATTTGTGGTGCAGTATTGTCTGGGACATGTGTTGCTGATGGTTGTTGTTCTATACAAAAACACTACTTGTTTTGATGGACACCGTGTCTCTTTTACCGTCTTTGAAAACTGTGAAATATTTTTCATTTTTCTCAATAACTTGATGTGGTCCAGAGTAGTTTGGGAATAATGGTTTCTTTATCATATCGTTGCGAAGAAAAACGTAGTCACAGCTCTGTAGGTTTTTAAACGTATGATAGTCTGTTGCAATGCCTTGTTCATTCTATCTTTAAAAGCTTGAAAAAAACTTATGTGGTGATGTGTGATCGGTCTCGATCTATTGGGCAGGTAAGATAATGGTAATACCAAAAACCATTTTCGATGAGGTACAGCCTAAGTCTTCTTTAATTACGTTTCTTATAGATAGCAGCATGACTAGTAAATTATCAACCCAGTTGTATGTTTCGACTTTAGTTGCAAGAGCCATTTTTAGTTTCTGTGAAAACACTACGATATCATTATCGCATGGGTGATATTCAGTAGTTTTAATCTGATTAAGATCCAACAAGTTCACAAATTCTCGGGAACAACATGGATTGAAACCGTGCCCTCTGTTGTAATGACTAATGTTACATCATATGTTGTAATGCATTTGCTCCAAGACGGTCCTGGCAACGGTTTCTGCTGAAATGTCCTTGATTGAAAACACGGTAGGCCACCAACTAAAACGATCCACTATTGTTAGCAAGTAGCTGAATCCATTAGCATTGGAGAATGGCACAACAATGTCAATATTCAAGTTGGTAAATCTGCCATCGTGTCCCGGTAGTGATTTCGTATGTTTATTTATCTAGTGTTTCTGATATTTATTGCAGCTTTGTGTCTGTGGGATTCACGCTACCCCCACCTTCACTTTGACGCACGCGCGACATTTTCACCCCTTCCTCTCACTTTCGGTCGGTTATAGTAGTAAACCGTTGTCTTAGCCGAAGATGAGGAAGAATTCATATTTTTCGCGCGCTTTTGCGCTGACGTCACGGCAAATTTGGCTTTTCAAAATCAGTCGCCCCAGGTCATTTGACCTGACCGGGCAGGCTCAATTGTCTCTCGCCGGTAACCCCATATATACAGACAGAGACATTTTATTCGGCAAAGCCTTGCCTAGACCTCATGGCTCGTCTCGGTATCTTAACGCATACGACACGGTCGTCACCTTGCGATGACAGATTTCTTGTCCCGAGGCTAACATCTTTTAGCGAGCCGCTCAACTTCCAGGAACTTTCAAAAAACTTCCAACCTGATGAACAAGCATTTTTCACATTCTTCGAACTCATACTTTCTGAACCTGTTACTTTAAAAAGAATTACATACACTCACAATTATAAACTCTCGCAGTGAGTATTTTTTTTCCTTGCCGTACGTTCACTATGCATTACAACTGACTTTCTGAACCTTTCTTCTCGAAGAACTCGTTCCCGCCATATAGCCATATTGGATTTGAATTTTGGCGCGGATTCTTATCTTGTCAACTACCATATTTCCAGTATCTTACTGATGGTCTTCACTCAAGTCAATTAAATTTCATTCACTACAATATTTCCAGTACCTTACTGAAGACAATCTACTTGGCCTCTTCTTCAACTACATTTTCCAGTACATTTACTGAAGGTCTTCACTGAAGACACTACTTGTTAAACTCTTAATAAAAATGTATGTTTGTTCTTAACCTTTTGTTGTTTTGCCTGTCTACTTCTTTTCACTTTGTACGTTTGTACGGTGGAAAGAGCACGTCTATATATTTCCTTTTTTTTTACTTTGTCTGGGGATCCGGTAGTAGAGTGTAGTGTCTGGCACAATGCCTTATTTTCGTAAGCCAGATCTGCACCGCTATCGGGTCCATTGCTAAATAACCGTGCACATGTTCGGCCAAAGGAAACGATCACTGATGAGTTTGGCTGTAGCTTGTTTTTCTGGGTGGGAGAAACCATGAAAGTGATGGAAGATTTGTCTAAGTAATGATGGTGGTATATAAAGTCGGGAATGAGCTTTCACCATATTATAAATAATAGTTTTATTTCCGAAAGGAACCGGTTATTCACGTCACTGAAGTGATGTATGATTCTGAACGTTTAATAGAGTCGAATCTTTCTTCTGTACTTTGGCAATTCCCTCGTAACTTAGCACATTCGAATTAACTGTTGCAATGTTTTCATTGCCTTAGATATAACGAATGTCTGTGAAATATAATGAGGCATGTTTTTTGTTCCTGGCGGGAACGGGACCCGTTGGTTGAAAAATGTTAAATATTTATTTTCAAAGCATTAATTTATTAACTGGAACAATGCGCATTCCTCCGACTCAGAAACCATTTTTTGGCATTTGGTGTTTGACTGCCTTGGTGTCTATTTCCGTCTTCGCTCCACATAACTATTTACTTTAGTACTTGATAAAGGCATGAATTCAGTTATCCATGCACGCAGTACTATCGCTAGTCAACTTGGCTCTAGTCCTATCACTGGCACGTCACGCCGGTAGATAGAAAAATAGGATTGCTCAATATTAGAGATAAATTGCTTACATATAAGGTAAATGTAGACATACAAATCAGCAATTCGTGGGGACTATTAGTGTCACACCTCAAGTTCTATACTCACATTGTGTGCATTATATATATATATATATATATATATATATATATATATATATATATATATATATATATATATATATATATATATATATATATCAGACATAGAGGTGAGGAGAGAAAACAAATATAAAATCTGAAAACGGGATGGATGGTTTCCGGATATGCGATATATTACAGTAAAAACTGTAAACTTCATAGAGACAATAGTCGATTAGTGGTTCCTTTTTGTTTAAAATATAATGAAAATAACATTTATTGACCCACGGTAGTCTGTGAGTTTTCATTAAGGTCATGGTAGTTTTCTATTGGGATCCCCGACTCTTAAAAGGCGTGAAAAATATTAAAAAATTAAAAGAAATACGGAACATCAACAATGCAGTAATCAAGAACTTTGTATTTATGTTTAAAAATAAGTTATTTTTTTAATTTTTACCCTTAAACAATAGTTTAAGAATATTTTTTATTCCTTATTCACTTTATTTTCTTTTTAAGACTACAAAAATATTTATCATAACCTATTTTAAAAGTATTCACAATGTATCGAAATAAAGGATACATGACACCCCCCACCCCAAGAATATTTTTGCAAAGTTTTCTAATAAAATAACTAAATATTCATTATACAATTCATTCATTAAGGAATATATACTGAAAATTTCATTTGAATCGGATAATTCCGTGATTTTTAAAAACAGTGGGGATCGTTTTTTTCCTTTCATTTCAGAAAAAAATTAACCATTTTGGTGTTACCAAGCTTTCAGTATTAGGAGCACAGTTTCATTTGTGGAGTATTATTATATTCACGACCAAATTATTCTCATTTATCTCTTGCTTGCTGATATCCTGCGGAAAAATATCCGCTTCAGTACTCAACTCTCAGCAATACGAAAAACTGAAACAGAGCATTTTAAATGTATACGAGAAAACGAAGCCTGAAATTTTGGATAAACAGATGAAGCTGTTAAAATAACAACAGCATGTCTGTGGATACATTTGATGCTAACAATAGCCAACCGTATCGAGGTTAGTATAAACATCAAACGCCAGAACTTATCAATAACATCTTCGGTCGCTTTGCAGAAGGACTTAACGTCCGGCTAACTATACAAGGTGGCGGACGAATTAATGGCTTTCTTAAATAAGACAAGTCATCTTTCGTCATAGAAGAAAATTCAATTGAACCTGTTCTACAAAAATAGAGACAGCAAACATAACCCTCAGAGTTAAAACTAAAAGGAAGTAACGACTTCAGAAGTAGATGTGTGGTGGCACGGAGCAAGCGAAGGACCGGATATTAACCCTCAGAGGTTTAGACAGCAAATGACCAATACTGGTCTTTGCGCACCCGGCTCCACGCAGAATTTCCGGGGGAAAATTAAAAAGAAATAAAAAGAATAATAAGCAATTTCCACCAATTAAACGGCTCCGCGCCATACCCAACAGTTTGTTTCAGCAGACTGACTCTGATCCGATGGGCACACATAAATAGAGCGATAAATTCACTTCTAGGAGAAAAAGCTTTGAAGTACCGTCAGTGAATGTCGCTACGCTTTTCTCACCCATCAAACCCGATGCCTTCAGCCTTCCTTCACCAACGGAGATATCAAAGGACTCCTACCAACCCATTGACCTCACCTTTCATCTCCTGTGACCAGCACGTCATGAACTTAAGTATTAACAAAAGACACTTATATTCTTTTAATAATCGGATTTCTCTTCTATGAATGAACATTTTGTAACGGACTTTGTGCGTGTAAATCAAGAAACATTGTACTATTCATTGATGTTGCATTTAAATACAAAGTGTTTTTGATATACCCTTCTCTTTCGTATGTTATTTTGTTTATGTTATGGTGACCCCAGTTTGATTGCTTGTTGAACCTTTAGGCCAAACTAGCGGCTGTCCCGAAGGACTGCTACTATTTATCTACCTTCTGATACAAGCAACAATTAACAACGAGAATTCTACCCCCCCCCATCACCATAAGTGGTGACGCCGACGTGATTTTAACACATATATATACACGCACGCACAAAAAAAAAAAATTGAACTGTCACAAAATTAGAATTTTTATTCAACACAAACCAAAAACATGGCAGATGACGCTGAAGAAACTACAATTAATCAAAACCAACCCATCCAAGCTGTTGCGATAAAACCACCAAACTTCATTGAATCAAACGTAATAGCTTGGTTTGCGATAATGGAGGCGCAATTTAATATTGCAAATATAAGACAGACCAGTCAAAAATCTTTTAACACTTTGGCAGCTCTCCCTGTGGACATAGTAGGAAATATACAGCCAACTATACTGCAATCAAAAGATTACGACGCACTAAGAGAAGCAGTGACGGGCGCTTACGAGAAAACAAAACCAGAGATGCTGGACAAATTAATGTCGTCATCGACTGTAACAGGTCGTCCCTCAGTATACCTGAATGAACTTATGTCATTAGCAAGCCGAATTGGCGTAGGGGACGATATCGTACGTCACAAATTTATTCAAGCCCTACCTCACTCCATTAAACCAGTGGTAGCGGCACAAGTCGATTTAGACACAGATCGCCTTGGAAGAATGGCGGATGACTTACTATTATATTTTAACAAACAAGACACCGCACATATTCGACAGATTTCGGGGAAGCAAAGGGATGAACAGCAAAATAAAAATGAAACTAAAAGGATACATGGCTGTTCCCACAGTGAAAATAAATTCCCTACCAGTGTTCGCCCTTTTAACAAGGACCAAAAACCTCTAATTTGCCGAGCGCATTTATACTTTGCGGAACGTGCAAAATTTTGTAAGCCGTGGTGCAGATGGCCAAATAAACGGAATGTTCAAATGCAACCCAACTCTCGCCCAAATTCACCAGTTCCTCGTGAGATTTCGGAAAACTAACTAGGCGAGAGGTGTTAGCTTCCATTTCCTCGCCGCTTCTCATTGTAGCCGCACGGTTAGGAGCTCAAAGTTTAAATTTTATTGTGGATACAGGAGCTGCCGTATCTATACTTCCGAAGAGATATTTAAGCGGAGCTGTAACATACCCAACCAATATCTCTTTAGTGTCTGCCAACGGTCAAAAGATTGAATGCTCAGGACAAGCAGTACTGAATCTAACACTACGGAACCTCAGACGAGAATTTACCTGGACATTTATAATAGCCGAAACTGCTCAGCCACTCCTAGGATACGATTTCCTAAACCATTTCGGGCTAATGGTGGACTGCACAAACAATAAGCTGATTGATAAAATGACTAATAGACAATCCGATGCACATCCATCGTCTATTATCATGAATATAGATTTAGTACCGAATAAAGATGCTAACAAAATGGTACGAACAATTCTGGAGAAATACCCAAACTTAATTTCTCCTCATCGCGACACGAATGCAACAAAACCAAAGATATTCCATAGAATAGAAACTGGTAGCAACCCTCCTACTTTCTCCAGAGCCAGACAATTATCAGCTCAGAGATGTGAAATTGCAAAAGAGGAATTCAAGAAACTCCTAAAGGCAGGAATAATTTCCCCTTCAAACTCTGAATGGAGTTCAGCCTTACATATGGTACCGAAGTCAGACGGCACATATAGACCTGTTGGCGATTACAGACATTTAAATACCATAACAAAAGCCGATCGATATCAAGTTCCAAATATAAATTCCTTGTCTTCGAAGCTTCATAATAAGAAGTTCTTTTCAAAGATAGACCTGTCGTCTGCTTATCATCAGATACCTGTACATCCGGAGGATGTTTGCAAGACAGCCATCTCTACCCCTTTTGGGTTATTTGAATATAACTATATGCCTTTCGGACTACGGAACGCATCATGTACTTTTCAGAGAATGATGGACAATATCTTTCGTGATACTGATTATACCTTTGTATATATCGACGATATCCTTATATTCTCAGAAGATGAAGAAACTCATTCCAAGCATATCGACCTAGTACTACAAAAACTGAGTGAGTACGATTTTAAAATTTGTCTCTCCAAATGCATATTTAGTGCTAATGAATTAGACTTTTTAGGATTTCATATTTCTGCTAGTGGTCTCAAACCCAGTGCTAAAAAGTTGAATGAATTAAGTGAATTTCCTCAACCAAACGATTCCAAATCACTACGCCGATTCATCGGAATGGCAAATTTTTACAGAAAACTTGTGCCAAATTTCAGCGATATCATACTACCTCTCACGGAAAAAATACGTTTAAACCAAAATTCCAAGTCATTAACCCTAACAAAGGAAGAAATTGAATCTTTCGAAAATATGAAAAAGTCTTTATCAAATGTAACTGTTTTGGCTTTCCCCAGCTCGAAAGCTAACAACTATCAACTTGTAACAGACAGTTCGAATTATGCGGTGGGTGCAGCACTTCATCAAATGATTGATAATCAACCCATCCCCATAGGTTTCTTTTCAAAGAAATTATCCCAAACCCAACAAAAATATTCTACTTTTGACAGAGAACTACTAGCTGCCTATCTAGCAGTACTCCATTTTAAACATTTAATAGAAGGCAGAAATGTAATGTTACTGACGGATCACAAACCACTTTGCAGTGCTTTTAAAAGCCAGTCTTCCTTAAAATCAGATAGACAACAGCGTCACCTCTGTTTTATCAGCGAATATGTAAATGACATTTCACATATAAGAGGTTCACAAAATATAGTAGCTGATTGTTTATCACGACCTGTCAACGCGATCACTATTGATATATGTGACTTACAAGAAATAGTGAAGCATCAAGCTACTGACAATGAAATTCAGGCATTCAAAGATCAACTGAAACCATACACAATAAATCAAAATGAAACCATATTATGTGACACGACATTACCTTTTCCACGACCTTTTGTGACTGAAAAACTCAGAAAATCGGTATTTGACAGTCTGCATAATCTATCACATCCAGGAATAACATCTTCAAGAAAAATAATAAAATCCAGATACTATTGGCCGAAGATGGACAAGTCAATAAAAACCTGGTGCACAGAATGCCAGCACTGCCAACAAGCAAAAATAATAAAACACACAAAGAGCAAAGTAAATCCATTTGAATTACCTTCCAGTCGTTTTGAAACGGTGCATGTGGATATTGTCGGTCCCTTACCACCAGTAAAGAACCAAACTGACCCTTATTTTTCACCATATCGATATTTATTAACATGCATTGATAGAAATACGAGATGGATAGAAGCATGCCCAATAACAGAAATTACGGCAAAATCAATATCAACGGCTTTTGTCAATCTGTGGATCTCCCGATTCGGGGTTCCTCTTCATGTCGTTACGGACAGAGGAAGCCAATTTGAATCCGAATTATTCTCAGAACTATCAAAAATAATAGGCTTCCACAGATTACGAACAACGGCGTACCATCCGCAAACGAATGGATTAGTTGAGCGAGCACACAGAACTTTAAAAACGGCTATTATAGCCAGGAAAGAATCGTGGTTGTCAGCTCTTCCTATCGTCCTTTTGGGAATGAGGATAACACCTAACGAATCAAACTATTCATCATTTACTGCAGTAACAGGGAGTCATGCACAAGTCCCCCGATTGTTAATTGACTCTATCAAGAACGAGAATAGTGAAATGACAAACTCGCACGTTAAAATTCTAGCCGACGAGATGCAAAAATTTGACATGGACAAATTATCCAGGGGACACCTGCATACAATACCTAATTCTTACATTCCAAAAGATTTACAAACATGTAAAAGTATCTGGCTAAGAACAGACAGAGTAAGAAAGCCATTGGAAGCTCCATACACAGGTCCATTCCAAGTATTAAGTCGTCATGAAAAATATTTTACTATTAAAAGATCGGATGACGTACATAGTAATGTTTCAATAGATAGACTAAAACCTGCATATATTTCTGAAAATATAAAATCAAAAGATTCCATTGGATCAAGACCGGATTTGGATAACTCCCTATCTTGTTCCGAAGAAACTAATGATAACAAACCAGAAACTAGAACGAAGTCCGGTAGAACGATTAAATGGAAGAAAGAAAACACATATTTTTATTACTAAAAAAAAAAAAAAAAAAAAAAAAAAACAACAACAACAACAACTCCGTTTACTGGGGCGAAAGTTATGTGGTGGCACGGAGCAAGCGAAGGACCGGATATTAACCCTCAGAGGTTTAGACAGCAAATGACCAATACTGGTCTTTGCGCACCCGGCTCCACGCAGAATTTCCGGGGGAAAATTAAAAAGAAATAAAAAGAATAATAAGCAATTTCCACCAATTAAACGGCTCCGCGCCATACCCAACAGTTTGTTTCAGCAGACTGACTCTGATCCGATGGGCACACATAAATAGAGCGATAAATTCACTTCTAGGAGAAAAAGCTTTGAAGTACCGTCAGTGAATGTCGCTACGCTTTTCTCACCCATCAAACCCGATGCCTTCAGCCTTCCTTCACCAACGGAGATATCAAAGGACTCCTACCAACCCATTGACCTCACCTTTCATCTCCTGTGACCAGCACGTCATGAACTTAAGTATTAACAAAAGACACTTATATTCTTTTAATAATCGGATTTCTCTTCTATGAATGAACATTTTGTAACGGACTTTGTGCGTGTAAATCAAGAAACATTGTACTATTCATTGATGTTGCATTTAAATACAAAGTGTTTTTGATATACCCTTCTCTTTCGTATGTTATTTTGTTTATGTTATGGTGACCCCAGTTTGATTGCTTGTTGAACCTTTAGGCCAAACTAGCGGCTGTCCCGAAGGACTGCTACTATTTATCTACCTTCTGATACAAGCAACAATTAACAACGAGAATTCTACCCCCCCCCCCCATCACCATAGATGTATTACTTCTTTACACCTTACCTTGGGTATTTAGTTGCCACTGTATGTAGCGCCGATGTTGATCAAGCTAGAACCTGTAAAAACTGCTGGTGTTAAGTGACACAAAAAAGGGAATCTTAAAAAATCCTATTAACCATGTGATCACTATCCATCGACACCAATGATACGGAAAATAGATTTGATGCATTGAAGTTGTTTCAAAATACCCGCCACTCTTTAGTTTATAGTTGTTTCAAAAATGGTTGCCATTAAGGTAAATCTTACTGCAGATACACGAGTGATCATTTCTATTTTATTATCATGCATACTTGATGGAATCGTTCTCCAACTCACACCTGTCTTTATCTCATGACGATAAGATAACATGTTATCGATAAGCGAACATTGAAATTGACATACCGTGCTTAAGGAAATTGTTGCAGAGGGCGTTTGTAATCGCTGACGTCACAAACCCTCCGCTTGGTTTCAATTTCCTGAACAATTAAGCAACAGTATTGAGGGATAATCTCACCTCCCAAAAGCGAGTGGATCAATTCGTTACACTTGGTTTCGAAATCAGACGGCAGTCATCGGTGAGGCAAAACTCGTAAACAAGCGATATTTCTCTAAAATAAACCTGACCGCTGTATATCATCAAATAAATTTATATCCATGTATCAAACACACACCTGGGTTATTTGAGTATAACTATATATGTCATTTGGAATTAAAATTTCTACAGGAACGTTCCATGGAACGTTCATGAACAAGATATTTGTCATATACATTTATCTTTTAATACTTGGATGATATTTATCTTTCATTGAGATCTATCAATCATTATTAGTTCGTCAATGACTGTCGCCAGCACGTATTGGGAATGGCACCACAGCAAATTGCAGATACGAAGCAAATTCTTACTGATTTTTAAGAAGTTAACCTAAGCAAATATTTTTTATTCTACTTTTGATAGATTTTGTGTTATCAACTGAATTGAATGTCGCCATGTGTTCTTCTTGACCGATTAGAAGCCACTGTGTCGCGATTTCCACAGAGCGTACATCCAACAAAGTCACATCTATAATAGCGGTAAATACTGATTCTCACATAATCTGTGACATTGCACATATAAAAAACAATGACCAATATATATAACCGATTGCATACCGCGGCCATCCTTTGCAATGCCGATAGATGTCTGGAATTGGCAAGAAAATTCAGAAGCGCAATATGCAAATAATGAAATTAATAATTTACAAAACTTATGTATGAAGTAAGCATTGTGACATAGTGTGTAACATTTTCACAGCCTATCATCGACAATTTGTACCGATTACTTAAAGCTAATCAATTTTTGATCGCTTGTATACAATATCAAAATGTACATTAACAAATCTAAGTGCTACTAAGGGCTTTAAACAAGTGTTCTTGAACATTTTCATCCAGCCTGTCTTTTCATCCTTCCCGGCTCTATTGGTGTACCCTTGTAATGGGGCACTGACCCGGTATAAACGTTTAATTGCATTAAATTACGGGATGTTGATTTGAAAAGACTACTAAATGGACAATAATTATTAAAATTTCTCAGGAGAGTAGGTTGAATGATTGAGAAAAAATAAAAAAGGAAACGAATTAAAAATTATGTTTTAAAATAATAAAATGAATTTAAGAGCAGTTCTAAGGATAACTGAACCCAGAATTAACTAGTCAAAATCCAGTAAAATTGAGCAAAACCAAGATTCCCCACCCTATCCACTTCCCCTCGATAAGAAGACATGATTAATGTGTCGTCAGAATTTCTTTAGACTGAGAAATTAAATTCAAAAGTTTGTTTACATTGTGCTATCTGTCCAAAACGTGTGTATTCTTACAGAGAAAAATAATACAAATTCTGTTAAACAAAGAATCATTTGTTTTTTGTTAATTCACAAGCTTGGAATTTTTTGTTTTTGTTTTGATGCTGACCACTCCCCAAAACATCAGTATCTTTACAGAAATCCTAAAGGCAAAAGAGAGGACCATGTGTTTATTAACAGATCTCCTAAGATATGGCAGTCGGGATGTAGAAATTAGATATGTCAGTATCAAATCTTTGTTGGTGGGGAAGCGTCTATATAAACGAGAGCTCTCCATGCCCAAAGACACACAGACGGAGGAAGTCGGTTCGGAAATGCTCGGGATTGCTCGTTGCTAAAGAGCACATCTGCAATTCCTGTAACCGGAGCGAAAATTCAGACACACACGGAGACGGACTCAGGGGGAAGTCGACTCGGAGATGTTTGGGATTGCTCGTAAGACAGACATTGCTAAAGAGCAAACCCGCAATTCCCGTGTCCGGAGAGAAAACACAGACACAAGGACGACGGAAGAATTGATTGAGTGTGGACTGGATGGTTATTACTCTACCGTCTGCGACTAAATTTCTCAAATCACTATCCGACAGTAGAGAACTTGAATTTGCAGTAGATAATATAGACATTTTATTCAACCAGTTTTTCTTTATATTCAAATATAGAGTTATCAACAGCGTTGTGTATTTTATTAAAGTTCTTTTTCCAGCTTAATTCCGAAGTTGCCCTTGGACGCAAAGAGACAAAAGTTATTACGAGCGGAATTCATTCTTAACAGCTGTACACAACGTACATACAGGGGCCCAAATAAAACTTCATCGTCAACTCTAATATCATAAAATTTTGGGAAACCTGAGTCCCTTCTATTAAGACGACACACCGGTTCCAACTGAGGAGGGGAAATAAATCTGGATAACCCGAAAGGTCGGCATTACTCAACAAAGCTAGCGGAGTTACCGACCGAGAAAGAAGAGGAGGGAAAGAGACGGGAGAGAGAGAGTGTGTGTGTGCGAGGAGAGAGTGTGGGTTACGCCCCTTGAGAAGAAAGATGAATACTAGCCAGTTCGATTTAAATCCCTGAAATTACGGTAGACATCATTGGGACATGATATAAATTCAGCTGGACACAGGTTCACCTATAGCTAGAAAATGCCGACGTATTTGATGTAACCGAAAATTCATAAGAGTTTAAATGCTAATGAACATTAAGAAGAGCTGCTTCAGAAATTTTGGCTTTGAATTTGAGATCGTTTTACACACGAGTAAGACGTCATGTACTCTGTAGTTTACATGCAGTTTGAAACAATTTGTCATAATTAGAGCTACACTTTCGACGTTCCGTGTTATAATAGGGGGAACTTTCAGGGCAGATCATGAAAGGTCGAAAGGAAGAAGAATTTCGGGAAGAAAAGAAAGAATGTTTACGAAGTTCTTAATCATAAAAAGGTGGAGAAATGTTGGGAGCGCTAGAAACGTGATCGTTTACCCCGTAATTTTCAGACGCGTTTCCCCATGTGTACTCCGATTTTTAAAAAACAAACAAACTTTAACCTAAAGCGTTTATTCACTTGGTAATGTTCCCAACAAAAGGCAGGATATCGGAATTTGGAACCTTATACTGAAGGATTTTTCTTCACGAGACCATGACCCCTAGAATACGTCTGTGTTTGAAGTTTTGTTTTTAAGTGAAGAAAAGCTTTGCACGGGATCCAATCTTCTTTATGAAGAGTAAAAGAATTTACCCAAAAAGAACTTGTTTAGAGTAGAGTATCTATGGAGGACTTAACATAAAACTCATGGTCTGTTTCCTCAATTTGCCAGTTTTTATAGACCTATCTATTTGATCCATAGAAAGTAACCTAATGGGTACAACCACCTTCATATCTCCACACACATAAACACACGCACGCGCGCGCGCACACACACACACACACACACACACACACACACACATATATATACATATATGATTAATACAAATATACAATTTGTCATTTAGTTATATTGAGTACCACGACTGCAGAGTTTCGGAGACGAGTCTTTTTGTTATCGTTCGGTCCACTCGTCAGGAGGTTTCAGCAATTGATTGCTGATTTTCTCATTTTCGTTATTTTTATACTAGGTTAGAAATCATTTATGTGCGATTTATTGATGTTAGGTTACTTGTGGGTGTACGCATACACGTGTGTGTGTGTGTGTGTACGTGCGTGAACACGTATGCGTGTATGTGCGTACATGTCGAATGTCACGATTCTTTCTTCCTTCGTCATTTTCTGGTCTCCTTATAATCTCTCCTTATTCTTTTTCCTTCTTTTTCATGATGATTGTCGAATATTTACATATGATTGCCGTCTCATTAATTGTACATTAGTTGTCAAATTGAGTAAAGTTGTCTTCATGGCCATCATGCGTCTTTTCAGATCCGGGCTGGATTTACAGAGTTTTTCACTCATCACACATATATTTTCAGTTAGTCTTGGAGGAAAGGTATCAAGATTAAGTGCAAGACTATTTTCATGAGATTTAAGACCCGATAGCAAATATTGCACTCCCCAAATTAAATTTAGGTGGAATCAAATGTACGGGAGGAAAACAGTAAGCACCATTGTAGGCGTCAGGTTCAAAATGTGTAGTTTTACGCGCCAAATTTACTTCTTTCTTCAATAAGCAATCTTATTAACCATCTGCTTTCTTTGTATCCTCAAAGATCTCTGACTAATGTTTTGTCTGTAAAATGCAGAGAAAGTTTACGAGATTTGCTGTGGAGAAAAAAATTCCATTCGCATTGAAAAATAGCGGAAACTTTCTGGAAATGCAACTGACAATAGGATTTACATTTTTTGCTTGCGGCACATAAAAAGGTTCAAAGAAATCTACTCACTAGAACAGATTGTCTAGTTGCAGATTGTGGTCAATCAATATTATTCAAATGCTATATCCATTAAACAGTCGTAAATTAAGAGAAACCTTTACTTTACGCGTTTTAGTCAGGATTGGTTGCTTTCCATTCCCCAAAATAACCATGGCCAGTTAAGAGAACGGAAAAGATTTTCATCAAAGCTGTTTTATCATTCCCTTTATTAAATAAAATATGTAACTTCAAAGAAGTGTAAATTGGCTCAACTGATTACAATAATGAAAAGACTTTTATAAGTTAAAATATATTTACTTTGTTTACGTATCGAGTATTCGTTTCGGTTGTGATGAAACTGTTCTTATGATTTTTTATCAGCAAAGCAATGATTCACAATGACCTCGAACGTTTCCCGTGATCATTGTACCTTGACAATTCTAATTTGAATGCAATTTGCTCGCTCTTTTGCGGTTTTGTACTGATATCTCCTATGCATTATCACAAATTTTACAAGCATAAAACGAATTTCCGAAGCAAGTTTAAGTTTACTGAAATGAGTTCACGTCAATTTATCGATTCTTTGTTTTCATATTTATTTAATAATAATAATAATAATAATAATAATAATAATAATAATAATTATATATATATATATATATATATATATATAGTCGATCTACTACTTTACCGTGCTTCCTCATATATATATATATATATATATATATATATATATATATATATATATATATATATATATATATATATATACATATATATATATATATATATATATATCTATTACCTTGACATCACACTTAACTTGAATAAAAACACCTTTAAAATTTACCACGAGGAACACGAAACTCCTAATTATATTAACATTAACTCGAACCACCCCATACCATCTTGAAGCAAATAACAATTATCCTTGGTTCTAGAATCAATAAACTTCCATCTAATAAGACTATATTTGATAAGAATAAAGCATTGTACGAAAATGCCCCCCAGAAAAATGGTTTTACACATAAACTATTTTATTTAAACTCCACAAATAACCAGTGGAGTTAAAAAGTAGTAATCCACACAAAAATAGAAAAAGAAATATTATTTGGTTACCCACCCCATTCTGTAGATTATCTAGAATTAATATTGGACAAAATTTTCCTGAAATTTATAAACAAAAATTTTCAGAATAACAACCCTCTAGGTAAGATCTTCAATAGAAAAACCATTAAAATAAGTTATCCATGTACTACCAACATATTTAGAGTAATTGACTCCCACAACAAGTGTATCCTTGATAAATTCAATGGTGTCAACAAGAATTCTAGTAAAAAGCCCCCTTATTTAGCTACTATTTAACTATTTAGCTACAGTGGTTAATTGATTAATTAATTAATCACAGAAATTAATAACGGGAATCACTAAAGCAATAGATAGATCGAAAGACATACTGAGCGACATTATTTGTTTCTTTTTACAAACAAAGAATGGGTAAAAGATTTTTTTAATTTTGTTTTGATTTGCGGGGCGGAATATGATTGTTCTTCCTTCATCGCAAGAAAACAGAAAGTCGTAGAAAAGCGGATCTCAGTTCTGTCAACATTAATTAATATCCTGATAAGAACAGCGGTTTTGGCCACACGTGTATCTTGCACTCGAGGTTCCGAATATCGGTCGGCCGCGTGTGTAGAGGCGGGATCGGAGAAATTCGGTTAACAAGGAAAACGGAATGAATCGAATTTTTTACAATGGACTAACTGCATAGTTTCATAACAAGAAAGCACAATTCAACTTCGCTGTCCCGATTGTCCGGAGAGAACTACGAAGCTTATTCAGATGATTGTTATTTTTGTCTAAATGAAACTGGTTTCAAAACTTCTTACAAATAAAATTAAATATCCCTAGCTTCCTTCAGGTATGAAATCTGTTCCTCACTCAGATGATCTCATTGTCTCTACACTCCCAGCACATATTTCTTCATCATATGAAAAATTCCCGTCAGAAGAAATTTCTGCCAAGTCGGTCTCTTCTGAAGACAAAGTCTTTGTTTATTCAGGAGAAAGTAGCAGTGGCAGTGAGCTTCATTGGATCACCCAGGATGACCTGAATGATCTTGCCTATGATTTGTACCTATCTAAGCAGCAGTCAGATCTCCTGGCATGCTAGCTTAAGCAGTAGAACCTGGTCATGGCGGATGTAAGGATCACCAGTTTCAGAACACGAAGTTGCCTCATTCTTCAACATGGAAAAGAGATTGTGCCACTGAAGAGCTTCTTAAATGAACTATGAGCTTGGGAAGCATTTAAGCCATTCTGCCATCGTTTCCTTGGTAATTCACAGGTACCAGATCACCAAGGGTGCATCGAGAAATTGTTAGAGTCTAATGGGAATATGGGATGCAGAATGTCACTCAAATGCACTTTCTTCCTTCTGAGCCTCAGAGTAGTGACTGATGAGCATGGAGAAATGTTCCACCAAGATATTACTAAGATGGAAAGAAAATACCAAGGCATGATGGGGGTGGTTCTAATGGATTCTCTTGCGCAACATACTGGATGCAAAGTACACGAGATCAAAGCCCCCCCCCCCTGCAAAAAACTAACTTCTGATTTCCTGCTGTACTACGATGTATATATATGCTATTGTGACACTATTTAGCTATAGTAATTAACATAGAAATTAAAAACGGGAAATACTTAAGGCAAGAAAGAGCTATATCGAAAGACAGGCTGAGCGACATTTCTTTTTTAAAAAATGGGAAAAGATTTTATTTCATTTACGAAGAAAGATACGTTTCGCAAAAGACAAAAATCCGTAAGAGAAAGAGAGATTTAAGATTCTGCCAAAATTAATTAATCTCCTGATAAGGGAGTGACGCGCCAAGGGAAACAGAATTCGGGAAAGAATGACAAAGCCAACCACACATGGCGGCCATAAAAAAAATTTCGGCTTCGGTCAACTGCATACAGGCAGAGGAAATCAATATTAGTTATCTTTCAGAGATACCATTTAATTTTTATTCTTGGGTCCCGACGAAGAAAACCATCTGTTATATGTACGGATCTTGGCATGACAAGGGAATCGCGTAAAAAACAGTATTGTTATTACTTATTCAAACTGTTGACGACAAACATAGCGTCGCCAAAAGTGAGCATCTGGTGATACGAGAATTTTAAGACATGAGAAAAATAAAGAATTTGTTTCTCAGGTAAATACGACCACCCATTTAAAAGTTGACTAGCGGAGAAACCAGGTGTCGGGTTTTGACAGTGGTTAATGAGTCGGTAGAGATTCTGGAAATGGATTTTGGGTGACTCAGGAAAAGGATAAGATATGATAAAAATTTAATTATGGCAATGTGAAATTCATAAAAATTTTGGCCGATAAAGAGGATTCTGGATAATAATTTTAAGAGGGCCAGTCTAGCCACACCCACACTGCCGAGCGATCATTGGCCAAGTGGTGGCGTGAGTGATAGACGAAGGTGAATGTATGAGAAAGGCGGGGAAGTTGTTAACACCCACTGAGAGGATTGGTATGAGATACCAATATGAAAAAGGAAGAGTCTAGGAGGATAATTCTCATCCGACCTCTCCTCACGGACGAAGGTGAACACCCACCCCCCGAAATGGAAGGTGAATAATCTTCCAAAAATGGGAAGTAATTAATTTTCCTGTCCTGAGGACAAAGAGAATTCTTGTTGGGAATCGAGAATTATCGAGGGACCCAAACCACGTCCGGCCCCACACCGGGTTTTGGTCGGTGTCCATATAAACGAACGTCCCCGGGCGTTCCAGTCAGTTCCAGAGGGAGTTGAGTTCCAGAGTTAGTTTGAGTTGAGTACGAGAGAGTTCGGGTTGGAAAATAGCGCCTCGCAGGAGCTGACCAAGATTCCACGCCTTTCGACTTAGTCTTCCCACCAAAAGCAAGTTTTATTGAAGAACGACTTAAGATACCATAACTCGCTTAAGAAACGCTAAAAGTGTCACGAATCCATTGAAACGGGCTGGGAGAGAAACACGCTCCTGTATTCAACAGACAGATAAAGATAATTGTTATTTCTCAACATATTTGAACCTCTTGAGTTTGTTCTATTATTTCTTTTACTTACGTTTGTGCGGTATCACCTTTGCCCCGGATTCAGCTTGCACTACGGCCCGACGCCTAATTGATTTCGTCTACCTAAGATCAAAATCACAATGTGGGTAGGTTAGACTGGAGATCAAAGTAGTTACTTCGGCAACCAGACGTTGGAGGCGAGCTGGGAACGACAAAGCTGATATCAAACCGGAAACGACCAGATCGACCGGGACACAGGCTGGTGGCAGCGACAAAGAGTCAACCCCAAAACGCTGGTGGAAGAACCTTTACAGCTTCGCGCCGCAACTGGGAATTGACTACGGGCCGACGGCGCAGTGTCACATATTGGTGACGTGACCAGTGGACGTCACATATTGGCGCTGCGACCACCACGATCACACCAGTCGGCGTCCCATATTGGTGCCGTAGTAAACCAGGATTCGACCGCCAGTGGGTGTCACATATTGCCGCTGCGACGATCTGTGTGAGGCACATATTGGTGCCGCGACCAAGACATCGACCCTAAACCAAGCCGGGTGTGTCACACTATGATCCAAGTAATTTACTTCCACAAATGCTCTGCACCTTATGCTGTTTTTTGTAATAGATAAAATAAACGCATTATATTTTGAATTTATATACAGTATAATAAAAATATGTGAAAGTAAAAAAAATCAGGTGATAGAGCATAACTGTTCCAAAATTTGAATTCAGCACATCAAAATTAGTCAAAAACTCATATTCATATGCTTGCCTCAGAGAAGACCAATC
Organism: Acanthosepion esculentum; assembly: GCA_964036315.1. NCBI lineage: Eukaryota > Metazoa > Mollusca > Cephalopoda > Sepiida > Sepiidae > Acanthosepion > Acanthosepion esculentum. The sequence continues at coordinate 139,148,040 of OZ038481.1, forward strand.
TTATTAGTACGGACTTGCAAATTGAAATGTGTCTCATGTAGCGATATATGTTTCAATTTCATGTCGCTGCAACATAATAAAAACTTTACTTAGGATGTCAATTAGATTAAAATCTAAATTGATTTTGTACAAAAGACGATATATTGAATCAATATTATTTCAAATTCCGCAATTCCGAGCTAAGGTAAGCGAAGGTAAAGGATTTATTGCCTTCCTCTAGCATAGCGCAAATCTACTAAGTGCTCGGATCAATTTTGACAACAGGCAAAATTCTCCACATTTTTACGCCTTGATTCCATTATTCTAAAGTTGTGAAGTGCCCTTAAATCTCACAGACGCTGTAGTTGTAATTTTTTCCGACATCTCCGGATTCATATGGTAGATGTATTCTCTCGTGCGTGGAAAGATATATGCCATCTTCTTTTGTTGGCGATATTTTTAAGGGTTACACTTCTACTAGGCTTTTGTCCTGTAAGTGCCAAATTTTCCGAGCACTCTTTCCTCATTATGTGTCCCAGAAATTCCAACTGTCTCTTTCAAATTCTAAGTATGTGTCTTTTTTGTTTACATTTTCCTTAAAACATCCTTGTTGTTCACATTTCTCCTTGCCTACTTTATCATTCAAATCTATCATAATGATTTGCTTTCTGTGATTTGCATTAAGTCTTGGCGTTATCTAGCGTACAAAAGAAAATTTTTAATTTCCTCTTCTGTATTTTTTGCTGTCGGTGCAACTATGATCAGTATGTTGAGAGGCTTTACTTTCAGTTTAACTACATGAATTCTTTCAGATAGTTGACTGTATTCAACAATACATTTCTTCTTGTCTTGGTCTAGTATCAGTCCTACTCCTCTTTCATTTTTTCTCCGTTTGCATATATGTTCCTGTTATATCGTGGATTATACGATATAAACAACAAAGTAATCCCGAGTGAAAAGATTACAATAACACAAGAAATCAGGTAACAAATAACAATGGTTTATTGTACGTAAAGTACAAATGAGCAAGAGTTCGTAATACTAAGGAAAACAGGAGATAAGTCACGGAGGTTCGTAAAGGTCGCCTTCGCTCTCTCTCTCTGTCTCACTTTCCTCCTTCTTCAATAGCTCGTCAGTCTTTTATAGACTGATCAATCCATGTCTGGGTGTGCCAGGTTGTTCCACTATAACAGTTCCTGTATTTGTCACTGACGAAATCTCCATTGTTTGTTCATTTTGTTTCACATACGCCCAAAATATTAACATTTAACCTGTTCATTTCCTGCTTTATACTTTCTAATTGGTTTAGTGATTTGATATTCCATCTTCTCAACTGAATACGTCTTCATGTGTAAATTTTAACTTTTGAAATCACCAATTTAAAATACTTGTTCTATGTGTATGTTTTTATTTTATCTTTTTGCTTTTCTCTCTTTCCTTCTCTCTATCTCTCTGATTTTGTATTATTATTATTATTATTATTGTTTCCTTTGATTTCTGGTGTCTACTCATTTCTTTCCAGGTTTCAACAAGAAACCTAAGGTCCAAAATCGCATCATGTCATTTTCCACTGAGCATTTTTGAGGACTTCCCCACCGCCAACAAAAACTAAGATCAGGCACATTTTACAGGTCTGGGCTGTATTTGTGAGTACAATTTTTTGCATCTCTTTAAGGCTTGGGCTACCAGGGATGCCTTCAATGAGTCTATCGGAACCTTTTCTTGCAGTTTCCTTTCTGTAAAAGTTACAGATTTTCCAATGCAAATATTGGCCCACTCTGTTATGCCGGATGTTATATTCAGTGGGTGCCAATACCATGCATCTTGATACAAGATGGTCAATTGTTTCTGCATATTTATCACAAAATCTGCGTTTTGGGCTAGCAATTTTTCAGAATGTATGCTTGGTAATTTCTATTTAGCAAGAATTCGTCCTGAGCAGCAAGAATGAAATCTTCGGTTTCAGCTTTTAGCCCTTCGCTACGTATCCACTGATAGGTACGGGGTTTGTCTACATCACCTTGTTTGGTACAGATAGAATATTGACTATGAAAAGGTTTATCTTGCCATTGTCGCTGTATCTGGTCCAGTGCATTTGCTTTCTTTTTTAAGGTTTTTGCCGCTGCAGTGTGCATATTATGTTTTACTTGCATTTCTTCATTTACTTGAAATTCCCTTTTGAACTTTTTGGTTTCCTTTATTTCTGACTACAATGTCTTATTTCTTTCATGTTCTTTCACACAGATCGCCATCTAGCCTTATCTTTGAAGACCGGTTGTAGTTTTGTAAGACAGTTCTAGTTGAACTAATCCTCTGTTTCTTTCGGATCTAGGCACGATCAACATCAGCCTTGGGATGATGCATGCGATGGCAAGTGAGAATCTTTCTCGTTTTGGCATCCATTCGCTTAATGTCAGCTATGGTTCAGTTAAGGGTGCTAAAACTGCATTGTACCATAGGTACAGCCAAGGTATTTATGGCTGATATTCTGTTTTGTAAATTCAACTCGGTATTCAACACCAGACGCACAAACCTGTAGTATTCCTTTCTTACCTTATTCTTTATTTAAGTATGCTGTATTCCTTGGTTAATTCCTAGGTACCTATAGGCTTCTTCTTGTTCCAGTTTCCTAATCTTTGTGACAAAATCTAGATCTATTGAATGTGTTTCTGCAATTCTCCCATTCTTGAATGTTACTTTTGCTCATTTATGTAATCTGAAATGCATATCTATGTCATCACTGAAACATTTTACAGTATTGAGGAGACCTTTCAACTCATTGTCGTTTTTGGCAAATAGTTTGAGATCATCCATGTAGAGTAGGTGATTGAATACTTTCTTGTTCACTTTGTATTCATGGCTATTATTGTTTAGTTAATGCAATAGAGGGATTAAGGACAGACAAAACAGAAAGGGTGATAGGGAGTGGGATATTCAAGCAGAGCCTTTGATGTGAGTTACCTATAATGTGGTTTTCCACATTCCCATGCTGCGTTTAAGGAAATTTAATAACACCGCGGAGACTTGTAACTTTCCAAAACCTTAAGGAGTCAAGAGTGTAGCAAAATACCAAAGGCCTTACCGTAATCTATCCATGCCTTACTTAGATTTCTACCTCTTTTCTTGCAATTTTCCAGGATCATTTTTTTAATAAAAAAAGTTGATCTTTGAAAGCATATAAACCTATCCTGAATCCCTTCTGTTACAAGGGAAGAATGTTGTTTTCTTCGTGAAAAGAGTAAGTACTGTTCGTTAGGACAGACGTCATCAATTTATACATGGTGGACATGGATTTTTATTGGCCTATAATTTTTTGTATAATCTGATTCACACGTTTTTGGTAGGAGATATATAATACAAGGTAACCAAAAAAGTTCTGTCCGTTTTTAAAGGAAAGAAAGAAAACGCTTCACAGTATGTGTAACTTATATTTAGTCTTCGAAGTAATCGCCATCGGCATCCAGCATCTTCTGCAAACGTGTCTCCAGTTGTTCAATGCCCTTGCGGTAGAACTCGGGGGGTTCTGACGCAAAGAAGTCCGTGAGGGCTTTGCGCAAGTCTGCTTCATTGGTGAAGGATTTCCCACGAAGATGATTATCCAGGCAGTGGAAGAGGTGGTAATCGGATGGCGCAAGGTCAGGTGAATAAGGCGGATGGCACAAAGTCTCCTACCCAAGTTGCTGTATGGTATCCCTGACCACTCGCGCGACATGCGGCCTGGCGTTGTCATGGAGGAAAAGCACACCTTTGCGATTCACCAGTGCTGGCTCCTTCTGGCGCAATATCTGTCGCACACGTTTCAATTGCTGCGAGTATAGGTCTCCAGTGACCGTTTGGCCCGTTGGTAGCAGTTCATAATGAACCACTTGACGACCTGTCCACCAGACACAAAGCATAATCTTGCGTGGATGCATAGGCGGTCTTGCGGTGTTAGGGACAGCATCGTGAGGAGACAACCAATGACTGGAACGCTTGGGAGTTTCGTACAGAACCCACTTTTCATCACTGGTAAGCACTCGATTGAATAAGAATGCGGTACGGTGGCGAAAAAGCAGCGATACGCAGGCTGCCACTCGTTGTCCCTTGTGGACCTCCAACAGCGTTTGCGGAACCCACTTGCTCAGTTTGTACGTCTTACCTAGGCGGTGCAGGTGAAGTCTAACTGTTTTATCGGAAACGCTGAACTGTCTTGCAAGTTCACCACACGTTAGACTACTGTCCTCTTCAATGGCCGCCTTCAGGACTCCGTCATTCAAGACCTGTGGTCGTCCACTGCGAGGCTCATCATGGAGAGACAAATCTCCCGACTTGAATTTTTGAAACCAACGCCTTGCAGTACGTTCATCCACAGCACTATCTTCATGCAGCTGCTGATAAGCCCACTTTGAAGTCGTAAAGCAAACAGCCCTGAACGAGATCTCTAGACACTTCCATCCTTCTCACAGCTGTCCGGCTTATAACTGATAACGTCTGATGTTCCTACTTCCGGCTGTCCGAATTTGAAAACAATTGCTATAGGCATTTCGTATATATTTCAACTTCCTTCAATGACTAATCAAAAAACGGACAGAACTTTTTTGGTTACCTTGTACCTTCAGTGATCCATTCTGGGACTTCACTGAGATTATTAATCCCCATTGATATAGCTTGCGCAAGGGTTTTATGGATTAATGACAGATGGTAGAACCAAAACTCATTTCCTGGGGATTTCCATTTTTGGATTTCGTTAGAGCTTGCCTAATATTATGCTTGGTTATATTTTTCCATTCTTGCAGAGGCTTATCCTTCATTCTTTCTTCTCGTTGGATCCATTCTGCATTTGGGGTTATATTCCGTTGGGAGGCTCCAAATATTCTTCCAAAATTGTTACACTTCTTCAATAGATGGTAGCTTTTTTACTTCTATAACTGCTTTTCCAATTTCCCTCTAAAGCCTCTTGAGGTTCGTTTGGAATTCCTTATTTTCTCGATAGAACCTACAATACTTTTCATATCATCTTGTTCTATGTGCCTTTAAGTACAGTTTCTGTTTAAATATTTTCTTGATGGGTAGAATTTCATTTAGTAATTCAATTTTATATTTCCACTTGATCTTCCTGCTTTCGTTTGTCTTTCTTTCATTCATCTCCAATTTCCGTTTATTGTCTATTCTAAGAATTCTCATTTTTTCTTTTTATTATCGATTTCATCATCAGATTGGTTACTATTCCTTTCACTTTTCTCTTTCAAGTAGCAAATAACTGAAAATGATCTACATAACTCAAATATTTATAAATTAATATTAATAGATTTTAGTGGTCAGATATAGAATGACGTTCTGTGAAAGAAAGACTAGGCCGAAGTATTTTTATTATTAGCGAAGGAATTAGACATGGATGTAACGTCTGTAATAAAATATAATTATTTTGTGCAAAAATAGACTCCAGTAATTGAAAACTTTTAAAATGCTCCAACATAGCAGTATATCACGTGATTGAATACAAACATTTTCCACGAAATTTCAGAGCTGCTTTTAGGAGGCTTTTTATCTAATGAAAAGGAGAAATTTGATTTACTTCAATAAATGATATTCAGCTTTTTACTATATCGCAAAACGTTCCGAAGTCACGCTGAGCAAAGAACATTAGCAATGTTCAGTGCAGTAAGGCTATTCTACGTCGATGACATACAAAAACTTTATTTGTTTGTTTGAATGCCTATGATGTTTGTGCTGATTCCTTCGGCTTCTTCTTCACTTATTCTCAGCGATGTTATGTGAAGAGAGCAGAGACGAGTCAGCTGAACTGCAGGATGCAAAGAAGACAATAACAATCTGACTTACGATTGTTTAACATACTTTCCACCACCCCTCAGTTAATATATTTCTTATTAATGTGATTGGGTGGCTAAAGAAGTCAACAACTTTCAAAAATATTTTGGCCACTAGAAAAAAAACATTTAGACATTTTAGTATTTTGAAAAAACAAACAAAAAATTTTTTAGATAAAAAACACATATTAGTAAAGCTGAGATTTTTGTCAGTAGGTTTTTCACTGATTCTAAAGATTTCCACATTTATCAGATTTAGCATTCGCACCCAAATATGCAAAGATACTATTTTAATCATTATGCTTTAATTCTTCTAATTATTTATACTAAACACTTTGTTGAAGTGCGCAATGCTATTGTTACAACCTCCGTACAACCAAACAAACAAAGAATTGGTTCTGCGACTTTAAGCAGTCTTCACAGCGTTGGGAAGTACATCGCAAAGCATCAAATTCCCAACTGCTCTTGGAAGCTTACTTCCAGAAGTGCTAAATGAAATTACAAAATGTTCCAGATATGAACCCATATGGCGTCCTATGCAACGAAACAGATAAAAATGACAGATAAATTTGAGGAAACTATGCCCCCAGAATTAATACTGAATTAATAATACTGAATTGGGTGACAAAATGCCATCCCATCTGCTAGGAACCAGGATGGTTATACGCCCACTGTTGTCCACAATGTTGCGCCAATGGAAAATGACTCCACCATCAACAAGCTGGCAGACCCAGCTAACAATTTTCATAAGCTTCAGTCAAAGATATCCAGCCTCGTTCTAGAAGGGGGTAATAATTGGGAAATCAGTCGTTTAGAGATCCACATTGATAACGTCCAACAATGGGAGCAAGATAAAAATTGACTCTTCAGCAGATGTCAGTTCAAAGTAAGGAGTACTAGATGCACTTGCCGAAAGAAAACTCATGTCGATGCTTGATGCTTTGATGTTTGATGCGATCATAATACATTTGGCAAAGATGGCAAAAAATAGAGTAAATCATTTAGTTTTTCAAATAGATTAGAAAACGAATCTTCGGCCAGTAACGAATACCACTGCCGCCAGAATCTTCCAAAATCATTCGTTTGCTCTGTTTAGTAGATAAAAACGGCGGTTACTAATTCCTGGACGACACCTGAGCTACTATAAGTGTGATACTTCCCCGACCCAGAAACAAACTCTTCACGTTCACACTTCAACTTCAACGTAATGGTATCCAAATTTAGGCCCATGGAACTAAATCTGTAACTATAAATATTGATATGTGGCATGATTTCAGATGGGATTTTATTCACGTGAACATTAAAATACCAATTTAGGGGATGATATCTTAACCTGTAAAGTAATATATCTGCACGAACCGTCTGATAATTTAACAACTATTCAAGTCATTGGTACACGAACACCTAATAATTCAACCGGGATATGATCAAAATCCCCACTTAGACAAGTATTCTAACCTCACATGCCACTCTACATATCAGGATAAAAACAAACACCATATAGAACACCATATCAAAGTTATAGGACATCCAGTCCATTCTTCTCCTTGTCGGCGGCACTCAAGCAAATATAAGATTATGAAAGAAAAATTTCGAATTATGTTTCGAGACAAGGTAATTGGAAAATCCACCAGCCCTTTATTGGACTATATCTTGAAATTCTCACCTGATATTCGCTATATAAAAGGTAACCATAAAACTGTCGTAGACACTTTCTAAAGAACCTACATTTCAACAATTACATCAAGCATTATCAATCACGATTTATTTGCAGACGAACAAGCTGTGTATTGAACCATACAAATAATACTCACAGATACATCTCTACGACCTAAGACGAAACTTCTTTCAATGACAAAATTCTTTATTGGAATACTCTAACTTGGAATCATAGATATCGAGGTAACCCCTCTTAATTTTCGAAACCGCTACTAGGGGACGCTCTCCGGACTATAAATACTCGGCGATATTTTTTCTCGCTCTCTTCTTACCTTATCCGCTTAATCATCAACATGTAATCTCTCGCGGAGAACGTCCTTCCCTCTGAGAAAGGCATGAACAATACATTTGTCAAGGATACACGCCAGAAGCCTCTTTGTACCCACTTGTAATGAGAGTAAGTGCGTCTTCAACGATGCAAAGTCGCTATTCATTGATAGAATGAGTCTCTCACAAGTTTGGTTCTCGTGATTACCGGCGGCTTTGTAAGAACGTGCTGAACAATAGTATATTCTCAATCTTTCCTCCCCAATCAGTTTGAATTATTGTCATCTGCTGATGATAAAACCGAATGCTTTACTCAGAAATTCTCTTTCAACTCCACTCTCAACTTTTCAGAAGTATCTTCGCATGATTTCTCCGCTAGAAAGGAATCTCTATTGAGTGATATGAACATAACTCCGTCCTTGGTTTCTGCTATCGACTCTAAACTATATCCCCAAAAGGCATGCGGACTTGATATTATTCCAGTAATTTTCCTAAGGAACTATAAATGCCATGTTGTTTCTTGTTTTTCAGCTTGTTGGAAATCTTCAACTGTAGTTTCTGTCTTTAAGAATTCTGGTGAAACTTATAATCCCTCGAATTATCTTTTAGTTTTTTACTACTTTTTGGCAAACTACTAGAAACTCTAATCAACTCTGAATTGCTTAAGCATCTCACTTCAAATGGCCTTCTTTTAGATAAACAATATGGCTTTCGTTCCACTATGTCAATCACCGATGTGTTAACTGTCATCACTGAATTTGTTTATCAGGCTTTAGATAGCTGGCCTTCTCCACGCGCTCAATATCTATGGTGTCTCTGAATGGATATTTGATTTAATCCAATAATTCTGAAAAAATCGGGTAATGAAGTTCGTGATGAACGGACACGTTTCTAGATCATTTCACATTAAAGCAGGAGTCGCCCGGGGATCTATCCTTGGACTTACTTTGTTTCTTAACTTTATTAACGACCTTCCCAACGTCATCAGTTCCCAACTCGGTATTTACTGGTAGCACAATTATTTACTCCTGTGTTAATAGTAAACCAGATAGGTTCGACAAAGTAAAACTTGCGACTACTCTAAAAAAATGACCTCCAATCAGTTGTTAACTGGAGCAAGAAATGGCTTGTACATTTTAAGTCCTCCATAACGAAACTGCTATCCTTTAATCATCATAGAGAACAATTTTGCCCTCCATCAGCATGATTAATGCTAACCTCGGGGAGAGCAACTTATTGCGTTTTCTACTGACATGAAGTGGAGAGATTATATTGAATCAACTGCTAGGTCGGATGAATTTTCCCATCAGAATCCATCTTGCATATTTATAAATCTACCAATCGTCTGTACATCGAATATTGCTGCCATATATGTTCTGGTGCTCCGACTATACATTTCGAGATTCTCGACAAAATCCAAAACGGTCTGTAAGGTTATCGGTCATGACCTGGCATCTCGACTTCAATCACGTTCCTACCGCCGTGACGTGGTTTACCTATATATTTTCTATAAATATTTTCATAGCAGTTATTCTGATGAGCTCTTCTCCTTCGTACCTCGACCGCGTGAATTTAAGCGTACTACTAGATTGTCTATTAAGTTTCATCGTTTTACTGTTGAAATAGATGTAAGCGTAAGTTCTATTCTTATCGTTTCTTTTTTCGCACTTATCGCCTGTAGAAGTCTCTCCCGGCTTCTTGCTTCCACCTAGAATCTTCAAAACTTTAAAGGCAACGTCAAGCGCCATCTTCTGTCTTCCTGAATCCTGTTCTTTTATTGTCATTTCTCCTCACTAAAGTCTTCTCATTCTCTTTTCCTCACATTAATCCCTTACATCTTCGTGAAATTAACGCCTTGCCTCGGGGAGAAATGATTAAAAAAAACATATATCTACTTACTAATATTTATACGTTGACCCGTAGCATTCCCAGTAAAAGTCATATCAGCAGGAAAAGCTTCACAGGCGCTAATACGAAATTGGATTACCCAGTATCATAAACACTGATTGTAGTTCTCAAATCCAATTCACTTTGGTCCAAAAAATTTCACATCTATTTTGGCGTGAAACACGTTAAGATAATTGCCTACTACCTGTATGTGAATAGTTTCGCAGAACAGTATAACTATTCCCATTACCAAATTCAGTTCGGTAGCCAGTTTGTCTCTAGTGTTACTTTCTCGAAGAGAAATTTAGGTTGTACAGTAGTCGAACTAGTTGCTGGAAACACCTTGATCCAATCTGGTCAATTCTTTAGCCACATTTCACGTCATTTTCTCTCAAGATCTAAAACCCAAAATATTTTCTATTTACCCCAACACACACTACCTTTCTACATCAACTCCTGAGAATACGTCATCTTTATTACCACGGTACCAAATGTAAAACTATAACTGGGTGGGGACATAGTGGTTTAATGTGCGCGATTCTTTGCTGCTTCCCCTTCTCGCTTTTCGTTTCTGGCGGAGAGGTAAAAATATAGCTGAAACCTCGGCCAGTTCTCCCGGTTATTGATCTGATAACATCCTGAACAGGAGACTCGTTTACTCATGTTGTGTTTAGATAGGATCTGAAGAAATTCCAAGATCATTGTTGAAATGTGAACGCGAGCCAGACATGTATCACACAAAAATAAAGTTGAAAGTTTTAATGTAATAGGGCGCGGATGACCTATATGTTGAGACATATAACCTCTAACCAGAGAGGCTTGATGTAGCCAGTGAAGTAAGTGGTAAGTGATATAAGGTCTTATTGTGGAATGATAGACTGGGAGAAAACTAAGGAAAACTGTCGATAAAATTTGAATAGAAAGTACCGAAAAAAATTTACAATGAATAAAATCGGCCGGCAATAGGCTGAGAGTCGTGCCAAGATTTGCACCAGTGGATAATGAAGCATTAAACTATTAATAATAATAATAATAATAATAATAATAATAATAATAATAATAATAATAATAGTGACAATTCTTTATTTCTAGACTTTCTGACACGCAAGAACAAAATAATCTGAAGAATAATTTTAATCCAAAAGTTCTATACCTGATAACCTTGCTGTCATTTGCTTATTGTTTATTTTGTTAAAATGAGACTCTGATCTTTTAATATTGGTAATCATAGATCATTGATCTTTTCAAGCATTCTTTAAAACGATATTTATCTTTGTAATTATTAGATAAACGCATTTCCAACTGGTTAATTATATCAACGTTGTTGAATTAAATACTGTGAAAAACAAAACAAAAAAGACAAAAGAAACATTGAGAGGTCAAGAATCCAATCAAACAAATCACATGAAAAATTAGTGTCGCTGTCTAAAACGTTTTAAAGATTAAAATTATGATATTTTGGATATTAGTCACTTCATGAAAGTTCAATATTATTTTCTTTTCTTCTATTATTCTTAGAACCAATCAAATATTAGTTTGTTCGGGAAATAATTTTAGAATAAACCTTTTAATTATTCTAATATATTATTATAATAGTTACACAAAAATCTATTACTCATTCCTAATGATTAAAGTGTCCGCTTTGTTAATTTTATACCAATCTCTTTGAGAATTTAACTTATAAAATTATATACTCGTCATCTTGAACATGAAAAAAGAAGAAATGCGTTTATTTTTTGTGTGAGTTCAAACTTAGTCATAATGCTTCTCTAACTTGACAGAGTATGAGGTGTAAGATCTACATGTGATTAGAGAGTACGCGACTGCATTCTGAAGTTCCGCAGTGGGGATACGAGTCGAATATCATGATGGTAGAGGACGTTCATCTGTAATTGACAATCAACATCTGAAACACTAATCGAACAAAACCGACGTCAAAATATCATAGATATGAATGTCAGCATTTCTATAATATCAGGCCATCTCAAGAAAATTGGCAACGTGAAGAAACTCTAAAAATGGGTTCCACATGAACTCAGTGAAAGTCAGATTCCGATGTTTTGAAGTGTGTTTGATGCTGAATCTGCGAAATTCGAATGATCCTTTTCGTGATTGAATTGTGACATGTGATGAAAAATGGATCGTTCATGACAATCATAAGCGATCGGATCAATGGCTTGATCAAGATGAAGCACACAAACATTTTCCAAAACCGGAATTAAACCAACAAAAAGTTGTGGTATCTGTCTGGTGTTCCGTCATTGGCGTTATCCATTACAGCTTCTCTGGAATCTAATCCAGAAACTGGATGAAATGCACATTGAGTTAAGCAAAATGAAACCGGCACTGGTTAATTGACGAGGTTTAATTCTGCTTCATGGCAATGCTCGGCCACATGTTGCTAGGATGACACTGCAGAAGTTCACGGGTTGGCATTCGAGACTTTGTCAAACCCACCAGATTCCCTGGATCTCTCACACACTGAATACCACTTTTTCAAGCATCTTGACAATTTTTTATGCCAAAAGACATTCCGTTGCAAAGATGCAGAAACTGCATTCAAATATTTCTTGGCGTCCTCTAGACCTTTCGAGTCTTATCGTAACGGCATATATAAGCTTATAACTCGATGGCAGAAACGTACAGATGTTCATGGTTCCTGTTTTAACTGATTTAAGCATTGTTTAAATGTATTAATTCAGGAATAAAAGTTGATTACAAAATCGGAAATCATTTTCCGAATAATCTATTAGCCGCATCAGTAAATAAAAGTTAGTATAAATTTGCTGATAGACACGTAATATAAATTTACTGATGAACACTTAATATAAAGTATAACCTGGTCATAAATATTTTCGTTTTAAGAAAGATTTTGGTTTTCAACATGTAAACTTAATATTTTTATTCTTATGTGAATGTATACACATTTGTAATATTTAAAAGAGAATACACTAACATTATCAAGTCAATGTTAACATTTGTTTAAACTTAGTGAATGTTATATTCATAAAAAGAACTTTCTTTTAATAATGCTATATTGGTGTGGGACTTAGGATTAAAATGAACAGAAGATTAATGAAGGATGATAATAACGAGGAAAGCCACGAGTAATTTTAACAAAACAAGATAAAGAATTTATTCACGAATTTATACATTTGAAGTTGTTGTGTCAGTTGCTCATTTCAGGAAAATAAATCTGTTGGAAGGAAACATAAAGGGAGATAACTCCAAAGTATTGTAAGAGTTATCCCACTTGCTTTGGACATCGTGACGTCAGACGTCATGTGTGGCAATACAGAGAGAGATCCAAGATGGCGGACTACACCGGGCCACGTGTGGCAAACGTCTCTCCATATTTCACTAATTCTTTTGTAGAGTAGTATTAACTCAGTTTATCTAGTGATTAATAAAATGCTGTAAACCTAAAAACGTTCTTGGTAATTATTTCCAATCAACAAATGCATTGCTCGGTCCTCAGAACTCACGCGAACATAACAGATTTGGCGACGAGGATGAGATTGCCTTTCTCCATTGGATATACCTCTTGAAAAGAAAAGAAAAACCCAAAGGTAAACGAATTTAAACGTACATTCTTTTTTGAGGAACTTGTTAAGAGTTGTACCAAATGCCAACTGGTTGCAAAGTCTCCTCGGAAAACAACACTGTATTCATGGCCTACTCCAGAATCTCCTTGGTCACGACTCCATATTGATTTTGCTGGACCAATAAATGGACAACATTACCTAATATTGGTGGATGCTTACAGCAAATGGCCGGAGGTATTTCACATGAATCACCCTACATCCACTGAAACTGTAAGAAAATTACAGGAGATCTTCAGCAGATTTGGTACTCTGGAAATTTTGGTTTCTGACAACGGTACGGCATTTACTTCAGCAGAATTTTCAGAATTCAGTAAAAAGAACAGTATTCAACACCTCAGATCACCACCCTTCCACCCACAATCAAATGGTCAAGTCGAACGCTTCGTCGACACGTTTAAGAGAGCACTCTTAAAATTAAAAGGGGAAGGATCTACACGAGAAATAATAGACATATTTCTAAGTAGCTATAGAGCTACCCCAAATCCAAACTGTCCGAATGGAAAGTCACCTGCAGAAGCCTTGATGAATAGAAAATACGGCTACCAATTGATATTATTCGTCCATCGCCAAGCAATTCTCTCAAGAGAAATAAAACCATGGAAAGACAATTCAACCACCGCCATGGAGCAGTGTCACGTCAATTTATACCTGGACAACCTGTGTGGGCAAAAGATTACCGCAATGGTAAAGAAAAATGGACCCAAGGTTACATAATACGCCGTTCTGGTAATGTAATCTATGATGTAGATGTACAATCCACTACTTGGATCAGACATGCGAATCAGCTACGTCATTCATACCTTCCTGAAAGACAATCTAATGACACAGTCATTCCCTTAAACGTTTTACTGGACACATTTGAATTACCCCAAAGTGTTCAAACAAAATGTAGTAAAGAAAGTAAGTCTCAAAAGAAATTACCAACTAGAAGGACGCAGCGTAAGGGCAAACCAACCTCATCCTTACAAGTAGATCCTCAACAATCATCCTACGACTATCATACTTCAAAGGGAGGTGTTGGAAGGAAACATAAAGGGAGATAACTCCAAAGTATTGTAAGAGTTATCCCACTTGCTTTGGACATCATGACGTCAGACGTCACGTATGGCAATACAGAGAGAGATCCAAGATGGCGGACTACACCGGGCCACGTGTGGCAAACGTCTCTCCATATTTCACTAATTCTTTTGTAGTGTAGTATTAACTCAGTTTATCTAGTGATTAATAAAATGCTGTAAACCTAAAAACGTTCTTGGTAATTATTTCCAATCAACAAATGCATTGCTCGGTCCTCAGAACTCACGCAAACATAACAAAATCAGAATTCTTAAAGTCCGTAGTTTTAACATATTGTCAAGAAGAGGAAATGTTCATACAACAGATTAAATGATCTGGCACAAAATAATATGTTTAAGACAACTTTAAACGAGTTCGTTGCTCTCCGAAGGGATATATGGTTTGCATACGTTCAAAAGTAGACGAAGAGGGATAGTTTAAAATACTTAGCTTTTTGGGATTGTTGAGAGAAATATTTTTGAAGTGCTACGTGCTGGTTAGAGGCCGGTAATATAATTGGCGAGTAATTTTGTACTGCGAGTACTTCAAAGCTGGTCGGAAGGAAATGAAACGTAACGTTTTACATAATTTCAGATGCTCTTCTGATTAATTTAATTTTTCTCCTCATTTTATATTAAAAAAAAATTTCGCTTAGGCTCGTTATTTTCTTTTCTCCTTCTTCTCGGCTCGCCGAATAATTTCTTTGAAGGCATGGTTTTCATTTGTCCAAAGGTTTTTTTCACAGAGACTCGCGAATTTCTTTCCTTTTTCTTCTCGACTCACCGGTTAATTCTGTGAAAGGCAAAAATCTTACACAGGCTCGAGAATTTTTCTTCTTCATCCTCAGTCCTCCGAATTTGAAGAGAGTGGGTGAAAGGAGTTATTATTTTGCACTCACTACAATACGTATGACTAATATCATATTTGGATGTTCTTTGCTGGATGAAATGTTTTTAAACTAAATGTATAAGTAGTATGTTTTCAATGAATGTAAGAAAGTTTCGTATACATCGTGTATCCATGAAGAAAGTTATTTTATTAGAATTAATATAGAGATTATCTTCATGGAAGAATTGTAACAGAAAGTGAGAAAATACAAAGAATTTGAAACTATTTGCTTTCGATGGAGAGACGAGAAGTTACTGTATTCCATAGTAGATTAAGCAAGACTGATAAATTCGCACAATTTTGGCTAATGGCGTCATTTCAATAGGAATACCGGTCGTCAAACAAGACAGTTAATTTATATTTTACTAGCAGGCTTCGCCCGCTCGCTATCGCTTTGCAAAGTAAGATATATTCACTACTTGAAATCTTTGAAACAAAAATTTTAAATGAACATTTCATTCATAAATTGGCTTGTTATAGTGAAGGAAAGTTTTACAAATAGATGCCAACTTGTTGAAGGCCAAGTAAAATGCACATTTCAAACACTTTTCTGCATTATATAAGACGATATTCCTAAACAGAACTATTTTTTATGTGAAAATCAAAATCCTCGAATAAAAGAACAGTAATGAAGGACAGTTAATTAATGAAATAAACTTTTTCTAAAATCAATATGCAATTAGTTAAACCTGAAGAGTGATATTACCTAGAAGAAGATAATAAATAATAAAAATATTGAGATTAAATGCAAATTACTATAAAGTAGAGCTGGGGCTTTTTAATCTCAGAATTCGTGGGAGAATTGAGCTCCAATTTAGCATTTAGTCATATAGATTCCATAATATAGGTTTTACGTAATTCGCTGTTATGTTTCTCTAAATCGTTGAATGTATAAATAATTCTATTTTCCCATCTTTGCACTATATTAATTTTATCTTATAAATTGTCCCTTGTTCTGTCAACCATGAAATATAAATGATTGTTTGTACGGAAAATAAGGATCTACGTACATCAAATCGTCTTTAAATTAAGTGACAGCAAAAGAATTATCGTTGAACTTTTAAAAGGTAAGCTTAAACATTAGTTGTATATTTTAATGCAGCGATCCATTTTGAGTTCTTCTGTAGTTTATTGATGCCTATCGCACCTACTCCTCCCTAGCTATTGTGATGATGGCCAAACCAAGAGTCCTCCACAGGAGCTAGATTAAATGCTGGTCGATAGGGCGGCTTTTAAGCTATTTATAATAAAAACGTGCACTGCAATTTTGGATACAAAAGGAAAATAAGAGTTACTCCTCTTGAACAATGAAAGCACCGATAATGGCTAGTATAATATATATTTTTAACCTCGCATAATCTGGCAACCCTAAATCTGAGCTAAATGAAAATCGTTCCCTGCGCCTAACTTTTCTAGGGCTTTTGAATGAGCCATGAATTACTGAAATCGGACCTATTAGTAAATAATATCAAAACACTATACAACGCTCACTGCAAGGAAAAACAAATTTCTAGAAACTATTATTCTGCAAAAGAAACAAACCAAATTAAATTAAATATATTTAACGATAGAAAACGGCATTTTACTGCGTGTGTAAAATATTTAATATGCGTACAAATTGTTAATAATATAGTATAAGTACGTAACCAGTTTACACATAACATAACTTTGAACTAATATGAACCCCAGAGCCCCCAAAAAAGGAAGAAAAATGATAGAATGCAATCAATAAAATACCACACTGACAACACCAGTGATCACTTGATAAGACACCGGAGGTGTTGAAACAAAATGGCTATTTTTGTAGTGATTTTATAACATATTTATGTTATAATTTTTAAATAAACAATTATATATGCTCTACTCTGTATTGAGCACTCTTTTAAGAATAGTAATTGTTGGTTATTGGAATTTATTCCGTATACACCAATCCTAGACTTGTATATATATATATATATATATATATTACGCTCTCGTTATTCATTAATGAATTGAGCACTCTGGATTGTATGTGGATGACTATATATATATATATATATATATATATATATATATATATATATATATATATATATATATATATATATAAAACCCATGAAATTGACCATGAAACGTGTTGGAAAAATAAAATTTAAATAATCCGAGCGATATATTTTTCAACCAATCCAAAAAATGAATAAAAGATAATACTATAATAATTCATTTTTAATTTTCTTAGTCAGTATTGGAACGTCACCATGATTCATAACAATACATTTTTTTTAATGATTTCACTCTAATCAAGGTAATAAAGTCACTACGATGCAAGGGGTTACTGAGTGCGAAAGAATAAAAGAAAACGACAAACATTAATTTTTAAAAAAGGGAATAATAAAAGAACAGGAATTAAGAAGACAAAAGATAATGATTGATATTGCATTTAATTTGTTGAAGATAAGGGGACAGAAGACAGTTCCACAAGCGAGAAGTGCGAAAGAAGAAACTTTTCTCTCGCTCTCTCTCTCTCTCTCTCTCTCTCTCTCTCTCTCTCTCTCTCACACACACACACACACACGCGCGCGCTCATTTATGGTCCGACATTTTATTCCTTGATGAATTTTAAAATAGTAGCCATTAAATTTATTATCCGAATCTTTTTCTATTTTACATTTCGAAAGCACAGACAAATATTTGTCTAAGCACAAACTGATGAGTTTTTTCTTTGATAAATGTTAACGAACAAATCCAATTTATGCACATTCTTTTACTGAATGTATGAATTGTATATTCAATAAATCAATAAAAGTTCAATGGACTTATCTTCATGACCGACTCCAGAGTTTCGCGTTAAAACACTAGTCAGGGCTTGATGTTCGATAAATTTATTGAATATTATAGATCTAGTTAACTATTGAGCAGTTTTTGGCAGAAGTTCTTCTGACCCCAAAATACGTTAAATTCTCATTTTCTCGTATTTTTTAGTTGTATTACCCTGATATAAGATAAACCCGGATATAAGAGTGATTTTCTCTGGTCCCAAATTAGAGCCTGTGTTAATGTATATATAATAGACGAAACCCGGATATAAGAGAAACCCGGATATAAGAGACTTTGTATCCTGTCCCGACAACTCTCTTATATCCGGGTTACACTGTACAGTGTACCTGTTTTTACTCTTGCACTTTGCGTTCCTTTTATAGACGGTTTAATGTTTTTTGAAATCACATGCTCCTTACTAACCTTTTTTTATGAAAAGTGTAAAACTAAAAGAAAAATACTAAAAATCTTCTTTCACACACTTTCAACAATTGAAGAGACACATCTCCGCAGTTTGGCTATAATCACACTATAAATTGTTTTCTCACTTACAAATGGTCAACTTCAAAGTAATAAATTGTAGCGAATGCTATTTAGTAAGTTATCAGAATCAGAGGTTTTAACCAAAACAGGCCACTACAAACACATACCATTTTATTGTTAATAATATATGTTAAATTAATAGATTCTATGTAGATTTTTAGATGTTTTGTTGCTAAGAACCTTGGCAGTGTTCCCCATATGTGTGCAACCGTATTTACAACCTATTCCGTCGAAATTTAGTAATATTCATGATCATGACTTTTCTTACGGAAGCATTTACGTCAAAAAACTAAAACAAGTTTTAAACATCCAGTCTTTACGATTTAAGCATTGCCATCCACATTTCCAATTAGTGAAGGAAATATTTTAGAAAAGTAAACATATTATATTATCAAAACTTTGTATTCATCTTTCTTCAATATGAACAAAATGTATTTAGTATCTATGACCGTCTTAATGGATTCTTATTACAGAATCATTTTATGTAATATTCATGTCAATGACATTTGTTTTTCTTTTGTATTTTTGCCACGACCGAATAACTCAAACGGAAAAGGAAGTGAAAAATTAGAATTAATTTGAATCATAAGTTTCTCATAGACAAAGACGTGTATGTGGGGGAGAATCTCCACAATTGCAGTCGAATAAGTGGATCAATTGTGAATATAGTCTGTGAATATTGGTCAAATGTACATTTCAGTATCTATTTGATGAAATTTCAATTTTTAGGTTTACACTTCCAAAAGAATTGGGGTTGAAGATTTAAAATGAAATATTGCAACTATTTCATCAATAGAACCACTTGACATTGCATGACAGTTCTGCTAAATATTTATTAAAAATTCATGACAATAAATGAAGTCGTCCTGTGGATAATTTATGATAAACGATTTACATATAATGTTGGATCGCGCTATATCCAGCCAATTTAGGGATAGTATTTTCTAATTTAGCTCGAGGAAATAAATTACTGTAGACTTTTTTGGTGTGGGGGGTGTACGTTAACTTCTGCACTGAAATTTGGGTTGGCTGAGTTTTATTTTTGCAGTTTAAATTTTGATTTTGATATTTACAGTTCAACCTTGCTTGAACCTTTTGTAATTTTAATTTTTGTTTTGTTTTGTTTGTTCTTCGCTATCAGACTTGTTCAAGAAGACAGTTCTTTTTCGTGTACTGATTGCCAAAAAATTTGAGTCATGATTTTTATGTTAAATTTAGTGCGTATTTGTGAAATGCTTGACAATTACTCTTGGGATGATTAGCACGACAAAATTTTCACGAGTTTATAAAATTTCGTGTTTTGAAATGCTTTCTGTTACCAGGCCCCGGATGGAAACTTTTTTTTAATGCAGCATTGAATAGCAAATATGAATAGTCCAGTCAAAACACAACATACATGGCCTGAAAATTGCGTTCAAGCATGAAACAGACTGTCACCGCTTGTTGTCACCGGAGTTGTTCTTATAACTAATATAAACATTAAGCTCTTCAAAAATAAATTCATCAAAATTACATAAAAAATAAATACGTGGAGAGTAACAAATATTAAAAAAAAAAATACCAAAATTTTCTAAAAAATGTTTTTTGATTTTTGTAAGAATTTCCAAATCAGTGTGTTTTTCACCGCAAAAAGACGGTCAAATTTCCCACACTAATTCATAGTCAACCGCTGACGAAAAAAAAAAAAAATTAACCAAAATTTCAAAGGTTCTAAAAAGTATCAAAAATATAATTCAATAATAAAATTTTGGGGGGTTTTCGTACTTAATAATAACCTAAAGATTTTGAGGATAAAACTTTGTTTTTATTAAATTTCAATCATTTTTTTCATCATGTATGCTCATTTTAGCGAATCTCAATCGTTGAGTCGAAAGGTTTCAGCGACACAGGCGTAAGGATTTTCTGATTATTAAATTATATTTAAAGGTCACTGTTAATCATCTGAGAGAATCCTTTCCTGTGTTATAAAGTTAATATGATAGCTTAAGTTTAAAACAAAACAAACAAATCGTAAAATCCAGAAAGAAAATATAGGTCCAATGCCAAAAATCCCAATGCACATATAAAACCGCTAGAAATCAACTGCACCGTCCAACAGTCGCCCTTCAAAAAGCTCCGATCGTATTAAAAAAAAAAGTAACTTTAGACATGCGTAGTGGGACGATTGCAAATGGCCGCTCCTCGCGACGTCGGCCATGTTGGATATACATGCCAAACAGGTACATGTCTGCTTTGCCCGGCGTGGTAAGTGTATTCTCTCACTACATTCTGCCTTCCATCAGCATGGCTGATACTAACCTCCAGGAGAATGACTCGTTGCGCATTCGCGGGCTTACATTCTCGACTGACATGAAGTGGAAAGACTATTGAATCCATTGCTAGGTATGCTGCTAAAAAAGTTGGTTCACTGTGTCGTGTTAGACAATTTTTCTCTCAAAAATCTATCTTACATATAGATTCGTCCATGCTTTGAATATTGCAGCCGTATATGGTCCGGTGCTCCTGCTATATATTTAGTGGTTTTTGATAAAGTTACTTCTCCATCGCTGCAAAATTGCCTCCCTGTGCATTTTTTATAAATACTTTCATGGTAATTCTTCGGATGAGATCTTCGCTATGGTACCTAGATTTTATGAATTTAATTGCAGTACTAGATTAGCAGTTAAGTTCTATGGTAAAAGTTTCTTTTTTCGAACTTCTCGCTTGTAAAACGCTCTTCCTGCTCCATGCTTTTCAGCCAACTTTGAGCTTCAAAAATTTAAATGCAATGTCAATCGTTATCTATTGTCTTCCTGATTACTCTTCCATTGTTCGCTCTTTAATAATAATAATAAAATAATAACATAATAATATTTCCATTTTCCTTATTCTTTCACACTCCGTAACTCCTTGAGTCTTAGTGACATTACTAATCTGCATGGGGTAAAATGATTTTTAAAAATCTGTCAATTAATGCAGACGGCTTTTGAACAAATTGCTATTTTTTAACATCTTAATCTATCTCACAATATATATTGTTTTTGTATTAAAATTTCTAATTATTGAAAATGATTATTTACTCAAGTCAACCTTGTGTATATATGTTTTATGATTTTACATTTAAAATTCTGTCTCTTAAGAAAATCTATTAGACAACCACAACAAACTACACACATTCTATAGAACTACTTTAACCTACAACAAACTTTAGCTGGTAAATATTATTATAACACAGATACATGAACTGCAGATTAGACTTGTAAAATTACATCAATATATGAAGGGCACTTTCAGTTCTTGGTTCGACAAAGAAGGGATTGGTTAGATTTAGGGAAGTGAGTCGGGTACAAACATTTGAACTCTCCTCGTAACAGCGTATTTTTTGGATAGCTTTGATTTGTCACGTTCATCATAAATATAGCACAAGGTCAATTGTATTTGATAAGTACCCGAGTCTACAACAAAAAAGAAAAAGAACTCTGATTTATGACTGATGAACTTGACATCATGTTCAAATACGATAACAGAACGTTATTGAAATATGCAATATTTTGTTTCAATCTGGTTTAAAATATTTGATTGCTTGTATTTATTTCTAATGTTTTGTTTAGTATCATATATCCTGCGATATTTCTTGGTCTTTTACTTGCCATTTCCTTCTACTTTTTGCCTGTCGTTTTTCGTTCTTGGGACGACTTATATTGCTCTTGTCACGAGTACTTTCTTTAATGTATTTGTTCCAAAGTTTTATATTTGTTCATAATTGCAGCTGCATATTTGTTTGCAAATTGAATTTCTGTGTGAAGTGTGTTGTTTTATAGTTGATGCATCTTTGCAGTTTTTCAGATTATGTGTAATAGGAAAATTTATCACTACCGTAGACAGTGTTTGGCTATGTTTTAGAGTGCAACGAGTAAAAATCGATTCCATCTGATTTTTAAGATCAATCCAAGAATGTAGATGAGACTGTACAGGATTCTCCTGGGTCAAAATATTTTTATGATTAACAAGCATTAGGCTGTAATATCCGCATCTGTCGCAACCCCCGTTGGCCGCTCCCGAAGAGGAACGAACAGGACGCTTCGACCTTGACTTTTTCATCGTGTTCCCTACACACTGTAATTTAATTTCATTTAGTTTTAGAATTGATCTAATGACTTTTTACTTCCTTTTATGTTACGAACCTAGTCGTAATATACTTCCTGACCCTTTTTACACCTTCATTTTTCATAGCAAATCTCAACTTATATTTCTTTGAGATTTTTAATATTCTGTCTCTACTTGCTGCCCTGCGTGTCGTCCAGACTTAAATAAACAATCACGTATACTACGGTTATAATGTGACGGGAGGTTTTGACATCGGACTCAACCAGCAGCTCCAGGAGGTCCACTACACGTCTTTACTTAAAAGTCAAACTAATAATAAGCGACGGAGACTAATATTTTTCAACCAATGAGTTTTCTAGTAACAAAATGATGATTTAGATTCCTATATAAATTTCAGAATTACAAAAGTTGCGGCTAATATTCCGCTGATACGACCTCCAAAAAGGAATTATAAAACTACGAAGATACATCAATAAGTCAGCAGACAGACACTGAAATTTCAAATCTATAATCCTCTGTCAACATGATTTATATTCCCACCTGATTTAAGTGCACAAGGAAGACTATATTGAAAAATAAATATTTTTTGTGTATTGTATTGAGGTTACTATGAATAGTTTAAATAAATCAACTTTTATATGAGTATTTTTGTTGCGTTTTCACTTCAAAGTTTTCGCTAAAAATACATTCAAATGCAATATATATATATATATATATATATATATATATATATATATATATATATATATATATATGAATGAATGAAAAGAAAATAGGAAAACTATACTTAGTTTAGCCGACGTGTTTCCTCATTCGACGGACTTTATCAAGGCAAATGTGATGGTTTCGTTTTGTAAAATATTTTATTTGCTTTGATAGTCCGTCGAATGACGAAAGACGTTGGCTAAACTAAGTATAGTTTTCCTATTGTTTTTTCATTCGTTTTGCCTCTTCTACAGATGTACTTCATCTGAAAATATTTACACACATATTGCTTATATTTTGATAGCATGTTTTCATTAATACATGTCACAGTAAATAATTTAGACAAGTTTTGTCTACTTATTCTTAATAGGATCCTCTCATATTTACGGACAAGTTTCTTAGTATCCTTATTAAAGAAAAAAGAAAATTACCATGTTGACGCATATTCATTTTATTCCGAGTACTTGCGACATTAGCACAACGTCATCTTCAGGGACTTGTTTTATCTAAGACAAAATTGTTGTGTTCATCTGAAAATTATATTTTTTATTTGTGAAGTGAAAAATGCTAAACTTATGTACTGTACGATTTTTAAATGTTATGATGTAAGCAGTAACGTCATGAGAAGTAATCAAGCCATTATTTTTTTTATTCTTGATTACTTTATTATGTGTTGTTGAATGTTATTATAGTTTACTTGAATTTCAGTGTACATTCCTTATTTGTTAATTTGTTCATTATTTACTTAATAGCCTCTAGAAAAAAATTATTGAAAAAAGTTTGAACAAAGTAACTATAAACAAAATGTTTTTTCTGCTATCCTCTGCCAGCCGCAATGATGGAGAAAGCATTACCCGCACCATCGCCTGTGAGACACGCTGCAAAAGCCACTCAGTTTCGCGAGGCTCGTCCTTTAATCGAGACGCCATCCCGCCAACCCTCCGAAGGAACGCCATTGAACGAGGGCCAATAACCCCAGAAGTCTCCACTGCCACAGGAGTAAAAAAAAAATCTCTCCGCAAGAGAAGAATGTTTAACTATTTTCTTTTATCTCTACGTCCCGTACGACAGACCCTGGCTCAACTGCGGACCCGATCAAATTACTGGTCGAAAATGTATCAGCACAAGTCTCATCCCAAATCAATGACTTCCCCATTTTAAAAGGGAAAATGGTAATGCCATCCGGCCGCTTTCCATCACCACGGTCGCGGCCTATGGGTTGGATTTGGGAAGGGAACCCAGCTGCATCCAGACCTCTTCTGATGATGTCGTTTATTATTGCATGCCTTGGATGCATGCCTACACTACGACGACAGGAGAGAGGATGCAAACCAAACTCATCGATGGAAGTTCCACATTTGCATCTGTGATGCTCACATAATTTGAGCCCAAGGCAGATTGCGACTCCGACCCGAGTGCACTCATCATCTAGAAGGGTACTGGTAGATGAAGAGGGCACTGCGTTGAGCCAGACGCCACTACTTGGTTGTGTAGCAACTATTAGACAAGCGAGGCGAGACGACGCGAGGCGATGCTGATCCAGAGAGAGCCTCAAATTAGTAAAATTGGCCTCGCATTTTATTATATACCAGCTTTTTTGTTTTGATGTGTCATGTGGGATAGAAAGTAATTATTGGGCCCAGACGCTGCAAGCTTGTTCGAAAGAACTACCCGATAAACATTGAGACAATCCACCAAGTATCTCATCAATTAATTCATAATATAATTAATTAGCTATTAGTTAAAACCTAGATATTTAAAAAAAATATCTACTGTAAACATTTTAAAACATTTGTGCGGTATTCATAATTAATTTTTATTAAGGGTTGGTTTGAATTTTTTAATATAGATAGAATAAACTAAAACTTGGAATAAAATGAATATGTATCAGCATGATAACTTTCTTTCTTCATTTAATAAGGATGCTAAGAAACATGTCCGTAAATATAAGAGGATCATATTAAGAATAAGTAGACAAAACTTGTCTAAATTATTTAATAAGACATGTCTTAATATATATATATATATATATATATATATATATATATATATATATATATATATATATATATATATATATATATATATATATATATATATATGTATACATATATAACGCGAGCATATGTAGAGTTCCCAGGCAGATGAATTAGCAATGTATTGCGTTTTTCTTTTCTTCATATCTTAAGATGTTACATTTATACTTTTTGTTCAATTCTTGATAACAACCGATTCTTACAACCAAGCAATACAGAATCCACTTGTTTTGCTCTGAGACAAACAATAGCTTCAGGTTCTTCTTTTTCTTCTGAAGTCTTTCATGAAAGGCGGAGACGAAAAGCGTGAACATTGTTACGTTCAACACACATCATAGCAAGACAACGGAAGAGTTCTTTCTTAAAAAGCGTGGACAATTCGATGTCAAACACTAGATAGATAGACTGTTGTGAAAGAGATAATGAAAGATAGACATAATCTTAGGAAAGATAGATATAAGCAAATATGATGTGCGTATATTGAGATTGTTAGATGAAAACAAGCCAAAAGATATGAACAGCCTGAGAAAAATGTAAACCTGGAGCTCGATAGATTCATAGACAAGACCTAGATAGATATGAATAGACTTTCTATATGTATGTATAGAACTTACTGTTGAGGAGTACCAGTATTTAAGTGACTTAATGCAATGTTCTTCTTCGTTTGCTGGTTTCCGTCTTTTTCAGTCGCTGTTAGTCTCGTTTCTGAATTGTTTTAGTTTTCATGTACCACTGATGTCTTTTTAGAATGCCTTGCTAATGTTGACCGAGAAAAACTTAGAACAGTCGCCTTCTCGAAGATAGAACACCTCATCTTCCTGGCAGCTGTAATTATTTCAGTCTGAAATGGTGCTAAACCCTGTCTGTATTCCATAAGTGGAGTAATGGATAGCGGCTCGGATTGAGGAATCGTCGAACCGAGTTCGAATTCCAGTCGAATCTATTACATTCACTTATGTGCTAATACCCTTGGGAAAGGTATGATTTCTCTTCTTCTCCCCCTTGCTATGGGTAAACAGCAGGACAGACTGGGTTCTATAGACTTGGATGGATAGCAACTGGTCTAGGAGAAGGACAACTCTGAATCCAAATCGATCCTCCAGGTTGGGGGTTGTGCAGTAGGCTAACAACCTACTCACTTAAAAAACTAGCTTGTTATAGAGGCCGAAACGATATCTTGCGGTCCTATGTTCCTCAAGGAATTTAAAGGAATAATATATATATTACATGATTGCCACAGCTGCACTAATTGTTTATGTATGTCACACATACGTCACCAGGGTGAATTCCTTTCTACAAGTGGAGGAAGACAAAAGCCCAACGTATATTAATCTTTTGGTAATTTATAAAATAAAATTGTTAATTTTAGGAGCTTCTAAGAAAATTGAACATTGCTCGGAGGTAGTTTTTCCCAACACAGAAAGCTGCTACAAAACTAAAATATTAACCTGAAAAGTCATGTTTTTAAATAGTCTCACCAGATCGAGATTTTCTATGAATGTCATGCACACAAACGCTATTTCAGATTGATGGTTAAAATTGGCTTCGAATGGATGAAGCATGTAGATCTTAGCAAGGACAATCCTTCTTGTTACAGGATAACAAACAAAGAACTGCACCAGATAACAGAAACTACATCACTAGAGGGCTTTCAACAGCCATTAATACTGAAAAGAGCAATAACAACTACTGGACTTGAGAAACCTTTTTACCTGAAAAATTGTTTTAACAGAGATTTTATAAATTTCAGCTGATAGTATCACTGACTGCTTTGGTCAATGAATGCCGAATGTTTCCCAGCGCTACTATCGGTTGAAATTTATAAAATCTGTTTAAACAAGGAAACGGCTATGATTGCAATTACGCTTACCATTTAATGGTCACGATTTGAAGAGAAATCACGACAGCCTACCACTCACGAGCCTAGTGTATGTCATAATGTTCATCTGAATTTCTCGACATAATCATAAAATATGCAGATGTCATAAGAATTGGGAATGCTGGAACCAGAAATCAAAACCAAAAACATTTCTCATTTTATTTACCATCAATTATGGTTGATTAAATATAAGAGATCAAAGATCGATAGATTAAGTGATTGGTTGTCAATGTCTGTGGGGGGATATCATTTGCACAGAAATCAGTGAAAATGGACGCTAAAATTAAATGAAGCTGAGCCAAAATGCATGCACACATATTTAATTTAGGCCAGTTTAGTTAAAGACCAACGAAAACTCTTTGTTTAAGATTGTTTTATTTAAATTTCCTACTGTTCGGATTATTTTGCCGGTTTCCGGGTTAAAATTTGAACATTTTAATTTTTTAATATCTTCCGAGTTCTTTCGGCTTTCATAAACCATTATCAAAGAGTTTTCCTTTGTGTCGAAAGAATTCCATCGATGTGCATACATTGAGTTTTCCATAGATTTCGAGTCTCGACATGTAGGATTTTGCAAGTATCGCAACTTCACAATGTTTAAATTTTTCTCTGGAAAGTGGAAAAATGGTCAGAAATGTAAAAATAAAACACACACACAAACATATATATATATATATATATATATATATATATATATATATATATATATATATATATATATATATATGTGATAAAAATGTAGTCTTAAGGTATGTTATATTTCTGAGTTAAAGTCCTCGATATCAGGAATAGAGCGTATGTAAATATAAAAGTGGATAGTGAGGTCAGCTCCCAGCAGCAGCACACTGGGTGGATCTCAATGTCCATAAATTCTATGCTATCAGCTTAGGCATCAAGCATGACGATTGTATTTAAGCATGAAACCGACTGTCGCTGCTGGGGGTCGGGGGTGACTATTGAATTCCCACTTTTATATATATATATATATATATATATATATATATATATATATATATATATATATATATATATATATAGTTCACCCCAAATAAGGCAGAAGAACCATTAAGATGCAAGGGGATACCGAGTGTGAAAGAATTAGAAAACAGAAACATTACTAAGGAGAGGAGCGAAAACAAAAGAAGAGTAATCAAGAGGACAGTGGATAGCAATTGATATCATTTAAATTTTTGAACATTAAAGTTGCCTGAGAAGCATGGACCCGAAAGAAATGTTCACAAGCGAGAAGTACAAGAAAAGAAACTATTACCATGGAACTTACGGTTACATCTAGCTAACTCAGCTATAAATTGGTGAGACTTCGTCGCTAGTCTAGTACTGCGCTTAAATTCATAAAGTCTATGTATCATAGTGAAGAGTTCATTCGAACAATTACCAGAAAGTATTTATAGAAAACGCACAGAGAGGCAACTTTTTGGCAATGGGAAAGTGACTGAAGCCCATACGTCAGATCAGTACCAATATTATTGCTGATTCTTGTTTGGATTTGATCAAGAATCTTTAGGTTATAGCAGTAGAAGGTTAATAGGATGATTGTTGGAGGGATCGGACGGTTCACATGAGTTCTTAAAAACTGGAATAGATTTCCAAAAAGCAGGAAAGCATGAGGCAGTGAGGCATTTATCACACAGTTTAAAGAGAACATGAGCCAGTTCGAGAGCATACTTCTTAAGGACTATTACAGGGATACCATCAAATCCACATGTCTTGTGAGGAACCAGATTAGAAATGACAGCAAAATCTATAGAAGGGGTTATATGGAGACTCAATTTTCAGGGGAAATTTTCAGGCAAGGATACTCCAGATGAGTCAAAAGTTGAATTTAAAGAGAATTCACCGGCGAAACGTTCAGCTTTATCAGCATAAGATGTTATTGAGTGAAGAGAGGAGGAATATAAAACTTACCTTTACGTAATACATTATTACAGAGCCACCAGTAATCACGAGAGCCTAAGTTGTTAGATGTAATACGGTACCTCATTTTCTCAGCAAACAAAGACTTAGTCGGATGAGGCAGCCAGCGAACTGCCAAGACTGTACCCTCATAATTGGAAAGTCACCGCCACTGGTTAGTCTGATTAACAAAACGTTAACACAGTTACCTCATTTTGGCCATGGAAGAAAGAACCGGTAAACCATATCCTAAACTGGGAACAGGGGAGGATCCTCTACTCCTGTTCAATAAATATGGTAGGGTGCGGGCCTGACAATAGGTGAACGTATATATATATATATATATATATATATATATATATATATATATATATATGTAAATTTGAATTTTTTTCTTATGACGCCGGAAAAACTATAAATTTTTACCCCCCTATATATATATATATATATATATATATATATATATATATATATGTGTGTGTGTGTGTGTGTGTGTGTGTGTGTGTGTGTGTGTATGTATGTATGTATCTATATCCTATCTCCTCTTTCAATGACACCTCATGCCCTTCAAAGTACTTCTCCTGCACAAGTGCCTCTTCCATCTTTCAAGACCGACTACAAAATGCTCTTTCAGAATCGCTATCAATTGCCTAGTCACATTGTCCTTAATCTCGTCTAAAATTTTCTTCCTTTCAACAGTAATTTTAACTGAGAAAAGTCGGGGGTCGCTGTGGACTAAATATGGAGTTGGCGGACTGCCCGCGTGCGTTCAACATTTTTGGGTGTTCTACCTTCTAGAATATGAATCCTTTTCAACAGATACCCGACTAAGTTTCAAGCGTCAATACTAAAATGTTCTTTGAGCTTGGTAATCGTGAATCATTCTCAAGGACATTCATATTCATTTGAATATATCCAAGTTTCAAGCTAATCGATGCACATCCACTATGACTGCAAACATCACACAGTCCAGAAGCTCATTTAATATTGTTTCACTAGTAACTGAATAACCCCGAAAGAAGAGAGTGTTTATGCATGCACGAAAATTACATTTCAGACATACCAGACATACACACATACACACAAAAACACCCCCTTATATATATATATATATATATATATATATATATATATATATATATATATATATATCATGCTACCTGAGATAAAGGCGAACAACATGCGTAGACCAGTTTGTCTAGCGTGGATTCAAATTAAATCGCTCCTTTATTTCTGTGATTTGCATTTATATCTATACACTTGAGGTTTCTTAACTCCATACGGCATCTACACGGATTCAGTGTGTTTGGAAAATTATTATAGCCGTCACCTATTCCCGTCTTTACGATGCTAAATATTGGGGTTTGATTCTAGGATTCATAATTTAAGGAAATATCTGAAAGAAGAATGTATGACAGTTACTCGGTTCCTATTTTTGAGGCGTTTCTCACGTAAAAAATTCTTAAAGGGAAATCCAACACTTTAATGAAAATTAGCGGAATTTATTTTATATACGAAAACTTTCTTTTGCAGGTAAAACGACAAAAGAATTATGTAACACGAATTTTTCTTTCGAGAAAGTTTTTTCCTGCAATCTCTTCATTTAAGGTATTCATGATTTTGATTAAGCAGGCACAATAATCCAAATGTCAATTTATTTTGTCTCCGTGTTTGACATGCAAAATGAACTCTGGCCCACAGTCCGTGCATTTGGTAATAGATCTATTATACAGTTTTACCACCCAATCACTAAACCGTGATAAAATTAGGTATTAGTTAAACAAGATATCAAATTTATCGTCATTCGTTTTTACTTCGTTTCTTTAGTATCATTCTTCTACTGCCAATCAAAAGTTGTTTTTATTTTACTGAATTTCACACATGATAAGGCTGGAAAGCCATTCAAGGTGGAGGATTACAATCGAAATGGTGATGTAATAGGTGTGTTATACAAATTGAA
Organism: Acanthosepion esculentum; assembly: GCA_964036315.1. NCBI lineage: Eukaryota > Metazoa > Mollusca > Cephalopoda > Sepiida > Sepiidae > Acanthosepion > Acanthosepion esculentum. The sequence continues at coordinate 139,179,167 of OZ038481.1, forward strand.
GGGAAGGTGTAGAAAGGATAAATAACAATTGACCCTAGACTTTAAGAAGTCAAGATTGGAGGGTTTAGGGAAGCAGCCACGTGTGAATCTGTTCTAAAAACTGCTAGTTCTTGGGGAAAGGCTGTCTGGGTGGTATTTTTTTCTTAGATTTGAAATATGGAGGAAATTAGGTTTTGTGAAAATAGCATATGTCCGATCTGTAAATGTCTGAACAGGTAAACCTAAAAAATGGAGCTGATCCGAACATTTGCCATAAAATAGCGACAGGGGGTTACAGAGTAGAAAAAAGGGTTTCCCCCACAATACCGCGTAAAAGATTTTGAACCTTATCTAGCCTAGAAATTGAGGACTGAGCAGCAAAACTCCCATTTTGATGTCATCTGACTTTTGTAAAGAGATTATTGGCAGAAGGAGGCAGGTAATTCCTTGAGAAATAGAATGAGACGCGATTATTTTTCCAGGTTCTTCAGCAATCGATTGTATATATGATTCCCACTTGAGATCTGCAGGAACCTGGAAAACCAATGGACGTTTAATCAAAGTTTCTATCCCTTATCTAAACTTGTCTTCTTGTCAACATTTCTATTCTTCGTTCCTTTAATCGAAAAATACAAGTGGCCTCAAATGGTCACAGTAAATGAAAACAAGTACTCTTTACGATAAATAAAATGCTCTTCTTGTATTCCTTCACTTTCAGTTTCAAAATACTTTCTCATGGGTATTTACACAGATTTTCTTAATCTGGGACAAAGTCACTTCAAATGTATACCAGTTTAATTTTATTTTCTCAACATTAATTCACTTGATCACGAAGATATAGTATTTTATAAAGATACTGGGGGATAATATTGCTTCCAGGGCCGAATCAGTCCTTACAAATGAAACCAATTAAAATGACGTCGTTAATGAACACAAGCGAACCAACAAAAGTTTAGGTTATGTTCTCTTTTTATGAAGTTCATATTTTAAACCACTTCATTTGTTTTGCATTATGAGTCAGCAAGGAAATTGCAGAAAAAAGAATCCTGAGTTATCAACAACAACAACAACAACAAAAGTTTGCTCTTTGAAATGAACTTTGACAATCGATAAGCAGATGACTTTGAACAGCTCGTAGAAAAGCTAGTTTCATTCGCCGCAAACGTCATTCTGTCGACCAGCAGGATACAAAAAACTTTCTGTGTGTTCTATTGGCGCTAACTCTGTGAACCAACCCACTCACAGCCTTTTGCTTTTCTTGTTACCTGATTATTACTCTCTCATTAGCTTTCTCTTACGCTAATTTGCAATTTCCCCAACTGTCCTTGCCAAGTCCGTAGCTATTTCCGCCCCTTTATGCGGGAAAGCGACAAAGAGGCATAAAAAATTGACAATACTTAACAAGATCGCTGAATGAGAGATTACTTCTGATTGAATAGACACCAACTGATATTACATATTAAGTAATTAACTATCCAATTAATTAACAAAAAAACGGGGATATGGTACAGCCATTCGACTTCTGCTGCTTGTATTACAACTGCCACTGCTGTTTCTCTAGTGCAGCTACTATTTGTGCTTTTGTACAACGACGAAGAAGCGGTGTTATTTAATGAATTTATCTCGCTTACAGCTGCTCTATTACAACTGCTATTTGAAAGGCAACAAAGATTGACAAGCACAGCAGAGACAGAAAGGCGGATTAGCAGACGAACAGCTGAGTTTAGCATTGCAGACTAACAAAATCGTTTGTAAAGTTTTCATATTTAGAAAACTAATTTCCTTGAACAAAGACATCAAAGCAATTTGAACAAAGCAAACTACTTGGCTCAACGCTGTGAACCTAGAGATCGAAACTATCCACACGGCTAAAATGGAAAATTCAATTACAGATCAAAGGAATGCCGGTGTTAAAACCAAGACGGAACAAGATTCTTCTGATGAACTTAGAAAAAGGAAATCCAGAAAGAATGGAGACGCTGTAAAAGAAGAGCTGCAAAAATGTGGTTCACAAGAGAGAAATCATCAGAATGTGTATGTGTCGTTGAAGGAATTACCGGCATATTCCGATCTCAACAGCCAGGTCCAAGAGGTTGTCAAGCAAAGCACGTGGTGGGAAATTCGCGGTGTTGACTGGGCCATCCTCCTGGGTGCACTAGCAATTACCTTTATGTGTTTTTTTTTGCTTCGTATAAACAATTGGTTAGCACTTCTGATAGGGGGTGTCCTCAGTGGACTCGCCCATTCGAGCCTTTCCGTTAAAGGCGGGCACCTGGCTACGCATGGAGTCCTTTCCACATCGCGCTTCTGGAACAAATTCTGGTCTCGATTTTTCGTTGAATTTCTCGGTAGCTACACAGGCGACATTGCCACTGAGTACCATGTCAAATTCCACCACCCACACACCAATATTATCGGGCTGGGTGACTCCAGTTCCTGGAAAATACCCGGTCTGTCTCGACTTGCGTATATGTTTGTGGCACCTCTAATTCTTCCTTTAATCACACCATTCGTGGCCACATTTCAACTGTGGGGCCGTTGGAAAGCCTTATTTTGCTATATTTGTGTCATGCTGTCTGGTTACCTTTTCAATATTTGGTTACTAATCCACATCTCCCAGTTCACCGTAACCGGTTCGATCGCCTTTATTTTCCTCAACAGAGCTGTTATGTCAATCCCATACATCCACGTGAATATATTTCAACATATCGGGCTCTCAATGTACTCGAAAGAGGATCGGCCAACCCGACTCTACCAAATGGCGACTGGCGTCCTTAATCTAGACAGAAATCCATTCCTCGATTGGTGCTTTGGTCTGGGAATCAGTAATTGTCATGTCGAGCACCATCTTTTTCCACAACTCTCCGACTACATGTGTCTGAAGGTCAAACCTGTAGTCTCGGCGTTCTTCAAACAACACAACCTACCCTACCAAGAAAAGAATTATTCGGAACGGCTTCACTTGTTTCTGGAAAAGTACGAAGAATTAATGGTCAACGCCCCAACAATCATCCATTTTGTCGGTATTCAATAATCATCGTTATCATTATACGACCACATCGGTGAAAGAATTTTGGTTTTTTCTTGATAAAGAAAAAAAATCAAAGCAAAACAGAAAAAAAAATCCATGGAGCAGGAACAGTATAGAAAAAAATAATTATATACAATTAGACGAACACACAAGTGCACATACCAGTGAAACATACACACACATACCTTTCACGAAAAGTTTTAACTTTTCATAATATTATGGAGAAAAATAAGCATACCATCTTTAACTAACGTAAATACACATTGGCAGAACATATATACTAATAAATAGTAACGCACGCGCACACACACACACGATTTTATATCTGTCTTCTTGTGTTCATATTGACAGACACAAATAGCAAAATAAACATAAAAACGTGGCACAAAATAGATGCATCTTGTGTCCATCTTTCATTCTCGTGCGTACTATATAAAGAGATAAGTATTTCTATAAGGAATATAGAAACGGTTGCGAGGAATTATGAATGACATAAAATCGATTTTAATTTTTTTTTTTACGTAATTTCAGAAAGAACTTTTCTACTGAACCAGATTTCGTGAATTTAATTTCAAACAGTGTGTGTGAAGCAAAAGGTAAATTATTTTCTTTTTCGTGTTTTTATATATATATATATATATATATATATATATATATATATATATATATATATATATATTACGTTTCACAACCTGGGTTTTATAAAAACAAAACAATTGATTAAGGAACAACGAATGGATTAATACCATTAATCCAGGAATCTGTTTTACGTTGTTTCATATTTTTTTCATAAGGTCACTAAGAGAAGAATACTGGAAATAAATAACGCGTTCATTATTTGTTATCGACTCAAATTCTGATACACAAGAACTTAAAAATTAAGGTGAAAACCTTTTTGGAATTTGTACAAAGAAAATCTTTTCTATTTTTTTCATGTTTGTCAACATCCAAATTCCGCTGCCAATCACAGCCAACTTTTCAAATAATTAAAAAAAAAAACCAGTAAAATACATAATATGTAAATAATTAAGAGATTCTGACATTCGTAAACTTTAATTCTTTTTACAGTCAAGAAGTATTTGAATTATAATTTCATACAATAATTTGTTTTTTGTTTGTTTTTGCAAATTATTGTTGTAATTTAATTTGATTTCTCTTTGAAAATGTTTCTGGTTTCTGACCACATTTGCCTTTTTGTAGCTTCAAACAGACAAAAGTAATACAAAAATATCACACACACACACGCACACGCGCGCGCGCGTAAATATTCGCTTGGGTATTAACCAGGCTAAAAAACTCAGTAATGATAGATAGATAGATAGATAGATAGATAGCGAACAGACCCTGATGTATTTTAATCATTTTCACATAAATGACTATCTCACTCAGTCAACATGTATCATATTCGATTATTCTTTCATTTTTGTTTATCTATCTAAATTTACAGGTAATTTTCTCTCTTCTGTTAAAAAAAAACTAGATATGCGTAGATATGAAGTAAAAGCTAAATCTGTTTAAGTTATAATTAATTTCTTCTCTTTGAGCGTGTAAATGGTCGAGTCAGTATTTCATGCCGAATATAATATAAAAATATGTTATTATTATATTTTTTCATATTTACACTTTTTTCATATTTACACTTATTTCACTACAAGTACCTTAACCAGAATGTCATGATTTTTATTAATTTTTCTTATATATATATATATATATATATATATATATATATATATATATATATATATATACTTTTTATTCTTCTCAAACCTGGTCGAAAGAAGTGAAGATGTATCTGTGTTACAAATTTTAGACATTTTTGATAGTTTCTAGGCAATAATCGATGTTACTTATGAACTGATTGCAACATCCGATAAAAGAGAACAAATTTCTATATTTCATGGCGCACAACTTCAAAGGGATAAGTTAAATACTTGGAAGCACATTTTTGACCTTACACTGACATGAAATCTTTAAAAATTCTCTCTCCCTCCCTCTCTCTCTTAGACACACACACGTATATATATATGTGTGTGTGTGTGTGTAGAGAGAGAGAGAGAGAGAGACTTTAGACCAGCGTTACTGATCACTATGCATTCGGGTTCTCAGTGAATTTTAAAATTTTTTGTACCATCATATGAATCTTTTCTCATTTATTTTATTTGGGGTTCTGGAACACTCTGAAGGTGTTCCAGACCCTACCATAAAATTCTGTTCGAGCCCAGTATCTTCATCTGATGAAGAGTTTTTGATACCAGAATCACGGATGTATTTCAACGGAACACACACACACACACACACACACACACACACACGCACGCACGCACGCACACACGCACGCACACGCGCACACACACACACGCACACACAAACTGACTAGAAGAAAACTAATCCACTTTTTAAATAAACTGTTTAATTATTTTAAACATGTTCAATTCTAATAAAAACAATATTTTGGGCTTTTTTAATCCCAAAATTTGTTCCACGAGAAAAATTAGAAACTAAGTTTCCTCAAAGTGAATAAATTTTGTTAATTCCACGGAAAATAATGCAGCTTGAAGTTTATTTCAAGATTAGGCCGTTTTCTTCAAACATTCATGAGGTGTCATTTTTAACAATTGGGAAAAACCATTTCCATGAAACTGAAACTTTTATTAAGTCAAACTTCAACCAAGTTCAAACAAGTCAATTATAAAAATTCAGATCTGTACAAATGTTTCACCATTTTTACAAATTAAACTTTTGAACAAATTTTTCTTCGTTTACTCGAAGCAAAGTTTTGACACGCTTGACAGATAACGGTGGACTAATGGATAGCGACTCATATTGAGGAATCGGAGAGCCGAGTTCGAATTCCAGTCGAATCCATTACATTCACTTACGTGCTTGGGAAAGGTATGATTCCTCTTCTTCTCCTCCCAGCCATGGGTAAATAGCAGGAATACAGACCGGGTTGTAGAGCCTTGGATGGCAACTGGTCTACCGCAGAAAGAAATGGCAACTTACTGCGGAAATAATCTTGCTTCGTCAGTCATGTATGGAAAGATACATGATCGCCTAAGCGTGTATCACGCATGGCACATAACTGACTGACTGAACCGTCTAATAATGGACAATTCTGAGAAAATATTTAATATATTTATATATTAATTAATATTTAATATATTTATTTATTCTTTGAACTTTGCTTATCAATAGTTAACAGCAATGAAATGCAATCAGCCTACAACTCTTTTATTACAGCTTTTATTAACCTTTTGTCTTTGTGTCATCCGTTATGCAAGAAAAAGGAATATTTTCCATTTCAATTTTATTTATATCATTAATTGATATGTTGCTCGAAAAATATCTTTATAATATTTTAGTGTTTGTTAAGTAGTTACTGTCGATTGATTAATTCTTTAAAATCTTTGGATAATTTACGATATTTCAGTTGTGTCATCTTTCCCTCTTTAATAAGAAAATTTTATAAGAAATCATATGAATTTATTTCAAAACAAGCATTCAAATATCAGGAAAACTTTGCTCGCTTTGAGGATATTGTAACTATTGAAACTGTCAAACCGAAAATATCTGATATGTCCCGATATTCAACTTTTTTCTCATCTTTTGACAAAGAAAAACAAGAAAAAATGAAAATAATAAACCCTTTCATAGTGAAATAAATTTAAAAAAAACGTATTCAGTTAAGCTTTGATGTTAAAATTGTAAAGAAAAATATACCAAGTAATGTTAACTTTAAACACAAGTTAACGATTTTTCGACCAGAAAGTAATATTTTCTTATATAAGGAATTCAAGATGAATTTGAAATCACGAAAATCCAAATATTGACGATTTTTTGTGCAATTTTGCTGAAAGAAGGAAAATAGTGCAAATGATGATGTCATAAAAGTAAAAGCGTTCTTCTTCTATGTGTCGTGTCTCTTCATGACGTAGGCGATCATGGCTCTCCACAACTTCCTGTCTTTCCTAGCTCATAGTAAGTTTTGTCTTTTTTGCCATCACCTCTAATCCCTGTTTTACCAACCAATTATACAAAAGCTCCTTATGTAGGTTAATCGATATTTTCCTCCGTCGCTACCGAAATATCATAAGTCTAGTTTCAATTAACGCATCAAAAATAAGTGTTTTCGACACAAGAATCTTTACTTTGTCTAGAAAATAATAAATACAATCCACACAGCTCACCCACACGCACAAAAAACGATTAAACATATTAAAAATATTAATATTCAGTTCAAACAGACAAATATATTATATGTAATTGTGAAACTCTAATAAGTTAAGACTTTTATTCGAATTGAAATATTGCATGCATCAGATTATCAAGAGATTTGCTCTTCATTTATTGTATCTGTATAGAGCCAGACCCAGAAAGATACAATATACGAATGGCTACTGAAAAGTTCTTGGCTCGACCTACATTCCACAATCTGAACAAATCTCATAATTTAAAAAAAACTCTTCCTGGTTGACCCGGAAACTTTTCCGCGGACCCTTTTATAAACAGATAAGTGGTACATACAAAATTATCATCACATTCCCTATCGAAGGAGACAAAAGATCATTGTTCAAGAAATCAGTGGATAAGAGCAAAAACTAAAAAAAAATGTAATAATTAACCTCAATAGAAGATTCTACAAAATAAAATGCCAAATTGAATGTTTTCAAGTGAATGTAATAAGTATAGCATAGCATAGTCTGTATATATATATATATATATATATATATATATATATATATATATATACAGAGAGAGAGAGAGAGACGTTTTCCACTGACATGAAGTTGAACGATTATATTGAATCTATTGCCAAGTCTTTTGCTATAGAAGAAAGTTTACTATGTCAGGCAAGACAATTTTTCTTGTCAGAATCTATCTTGCACATTTGTAAGTCTACCATTCGTTTGTGCGTTGAATATTGTTGTTCCATCTGGTCGGTGCTTGTGATTTTTGATAAAATCGGCTCTGACTTGGCATTTCGGTTTCACCCACTTTCCCACACCCCGTAACATAGCACCCCTGTGCATTTTCTATAAATATTTTCACGATAATTGTCCTGATCAGTTTTCCTGTTTGGTTTTTTGAATTCACGAATTCAAATTCACGAATTCAAATTCTAGTGCTGCACTAGACTGGAAACCAGGTTTCATAATTCCATTGTTGAAATTGTTATTTATAACCGTAAATCTTCTACTAATCGTTTCTTCTGCACCACTCGATTATCGAAGCCTCTTAAGGCTTTTTTCCATTCTGTCAATTATAATTTTCAAAAATTTAAATGCAACTTCAGTGGTCATCTTTTGTTTCCTTGAATCCTGTTCTTTTATTGTGCTCTCTCATTTTATTTCACTCTCAGTAAAAGCTTAACCAAATTATCAAACCACACTAACCTTCGAAATATAAATTTAAAAAATGATAATCTTAAAATATCTGTTTATTGAAAAAGAAAATTACAAACCTAAATTTGTCCCCCGTAACACAAGGAACGAGATAACGTCGAAAGAAATTTAACTTAGTAAGAAACATTAAATTTCATGAACAACTGCTTTCCAAAAAAAAAACTAAAAGGAAATATAACTAAAATAATCAATTCACATAACGTATTCATCGCAGCGGACAAAAGTAGAAATTTATATGAACTAAGCCCCCTCCTCCTCCAAAACACAACAAACTACTCAAGGACAACATAACTAAAACATATAGAAAAGCAAGAAAAAACTACAGCAAACAATATTAACAAGGAATTTTTAAAAAAATCGCCCATCGCTAAATCACAATAATTCATTACATTAAAAGACCACAGAGAAAACTTCAAAACAAACCCAACATGCAGATTCAGAAACTCAACCAAAAGTGAACAAGGTAATATAAGTCAAATCATACTGAGAACTAAGGACAAAGTTAGGATTATCAGTGAAAAACACAAAAACAGTCAGACTGGTTCCGGAAAATAATAAAGAAACATAATTACGAATTTATACAACTAGACATAAAAGATTTCTGCGCTTCTATCACTGAACCCATGTTTGATCCTTTGATGGCTTTAATTTTTGAATATATTCGATGTCACCTGATTGTGATGTTATTTTTTAATTATTCTAATGGTTGTGATGTCACATGAATGTGGGGATTTATAAGTTCTGAGAATTAAAATACATTTTAGATTTTCTGTCGTTTTTATAATGCAATTAATACGGAAGGGGTTACTGGGAATGAAATAGAATGCGAAAACTTCAGAAGGAACCAGAAACCCAATCCTAAACAGGAAACAAGTGATAAAAACAGTCCTATTCAACAGACTAAACAGATTGACAATGATACGCGCGCTACATTATAAACAGAATCAAATCGCCAGTTTCTTCATTAAATCGAAAGAAGGTCAGAGAATAAAAAAGAAAAATAATACATGTTCATTTTGCAATCTAAGAAAAAACAATTTTAATGAATCTACGAAATTTGTGTTTGTTTTCTCAAATACTGTTTTAACTGAAAACACATTAAAAAGAATTAGATCTACAATTTTGTAGAATAAAATTATTTAGGAGAAATCCATAACAACATATATTTAGCAAATATATCGATTAGTTTGAAATTAATAATTCAGCCTAAAAATTACAAGATGACGATTGGCTTCAGATGGTTTGCAAAAACATGAGTAATTAAATGTCAAAATGTTGACATTTTCTTTGAAGTCAGTATCCAGTTTAGAAGCATGAAAACAAAAGTTGATGGAAAATATTCAGGTCTCTTTAGAAACGAAACAAAGCGCACAATTGACTGGCGTCAAATGCAAAATGTTTGTTTCTCATTCTAAACAACCCAACCATTCTGATTAGTTGAAGCTAAACTCCAAAAGATCTGATTAAAATTATATATAATTCTATATATACGAGGGGGGTGCTGAAACCGTCTCGTTCCGGCAAGGAAAACTTTCTCACAAAAAATTCTCGTTTGGATCCACACCTTTTAAATGGGTTTTGATGTTTGACCCCAAACAATACACACACACACACACATATACATATATATATATATATATATATATATATATATATATATATATATATATATATATATAATTGTAATGGGAACGAAAAGAATATAAATTCAAACGTTCATAGCATTAATTTAAAAGAGGGCTCAATACCAAGAATAGAGCAATAGTTATTTATTATCTTAGGTACTTGTTTGTCCGTATGCAACATCTTTATAATACATATATATATATATATATATATATATATATATATATATATATATATATATATATATATATATACATAATTGTTTATTTAAAAATTATAACATAAATATGTTATAAAATCACTACAAAAATAGCCATTTTGTTTCAACACCTCCGGTGTCTTATCAAGTGATGATGTTGAATTGTTGGTTATTGGAATTTATTCCGTATACACCAATCCTAGACTTGTATATATATACACACACACACATATATATATATATATATATATATATATATATATATATATTAAGACATTTTTTTAAATTAAAAGCATTAGTTCTGTTTCATCTTCAAGCGAATTTTGGAATTTAATTATATAATATAATTAAATTTGAACGTTTTAGCTTCGGTTTTTGAAACATGGTAAATTCTCTGTAGCGAAGAAACCATATTTTAAATCAGTTAATTTATAATATATATATATATATATATATATATATAAACATGTTTCACTGAAATCATTGTAAGTCTGTTTAAAAATATTCGTTCTCATATTGCAAAATCTTTCCGCTTTAACGGAATCTTTCAAGTCATTTCATAAAACAAAGAGAAAATCATTTCAAAATCTTTTTCGGTTAGAAAATCTTCTAATGATGCCAAACCAAAGAAATCTTTCTTTTTTAAAACAAGAAAAATGGAGTAAATAATAAAAATGTTTTCGTTCGAGCTGGTACGTTCGAAGAATTGGTTGTGTAAAAAACATTTTTGTAATTATCATTCAATAATATACGACATACATAAAAATATTGCCAAATGTTTTTACATATCTCTAGTTATCTTTCTGTTTGTTCATACCTATATAGCTACGTTAATCGCTCTCTGTGGAGTAATTGGCCTATGATAAGTGTGATTGACAAAATTCTCAACAGACGGAATTGAAAAAGTGTGCCAATAATCAATGAGAAATATAATAGAGTAAAACAATACGAAGGAAAGTATATATGCAAATGAAAACTAGAGAAATCAATAATAAGGCAAAAGGTTCACAAAGTAATAATTGTGTTCACACTCAAGAGATACAGTTTCTGACATCAAGACAAGAAAGACCAAAAATATGGCGATAAAACTGATAATTGGCCCATTTTATTGATTAGGAAGAATTTCCAGCATGCATCTGTAGGTTTTGTCTATAAATTTGGAGAGGGTAATGTTCTTAACAGTGATTCCTGCAGAGTTTGGAGCCAACACTCTCAATCTCCATCTTTCCTAAACAATTCTTTGCATTTGTCTATAAACATTTGTAACATTTCTAAGCGTTCTCTCGAGATTTATCGTTTTCATTCTTTAACAATTCACAGATAATTAAAACAATGTTCAGATGATGTTATAAATAATCATCGAAATAGTTTCAGAAAAATCAGGCATATTTTATGTGTTAATCAAATACTGATTATCATTCAAGACACACACAGACACAAGCCATTGACAATCTTGCATAAAGTAATCTTGTATAATGCAGCAACACCAATTTATCAGGCTAACTGAACAAACTTAACTGATAAGGCAACAAACTGACGTAGCGATGAGACTGAAGCATCGGGCAAGGTATTCTTTTCAAAGGATTGTGAGAAATTTCAGAAAATATATATTTATATTCAGATATTTATTAAAATCAACACATAATCTTATAATCATGAAACAGTTTTTTAACCGTGATACTATTACACACACACGTACACACAGGGACACACACATATATATAGGGGGGGGTATAACGATTAAAAAATGATGAGCTAGCTGGTACTAAACAGTTCAGTATTCTAAATTGGTAGGCATCATCAGTTAATATCACTGCACATCTTTTTCCTATCGTTTTTTTCCTAATAATTGAATATTATTCTTATCTGAAGTTTGAAAACGTGTCTAGTCTTCCTTTCTAAGAGGTCTTAGTCACCCGAACACGTGGTGTATCTCCCGCATGTACGCATTCAAACACATGCACAGTTCCTAATAGCTACATTTTTAATGTCTTTTCTTCATTTTCATTTGTATATGTACTTTTATCATTTTTCAGTTGTTAATCATTTATTAGTTATATAAAAATACATGAAAACATCTCCGTGTTGAAATTTCTTTTCTTCTTTCACCTGTACAAACTCGTCATTTACATATGAAAAAATTGGTTGTCATTGCTTTTAGTTGAACTAAAAGTAGTGATTACAACAATATTTCTGACCCTGACGTGATTTGAACACGCAAATTACAAAAACACAATACACACAAACACAAGTGCAAAACAAAGTAACTACTTTACAAAATGGAACTCTAAGTCAACGAACTTTCAGCAAACCCAACACACGGAATAAAATTACAGATTGACACGAATACTGCTACTTAACCCATTCTTTACCTCAGTCACTGTTACGCCTTTACCTTTCTTTACAACGGACCGTTGCTTTTAATTCTACCGCGGGTAGACAAATCAGAATTCCAACACGACTACTACTCTCCGCGCCTCTCACTTACAAACTTAAAAACAAGCCGAAGAAAATTCAATCCAGGATTAATTACTATAACTTAAAGAAAAAAAATTTGTTACCCATGCACACAAAAATTATACCGAACGTGCTGAAAACTGAACATTTCAATAATACAAAATTTCCTGCAATATATTTAAACACGGGAAAACACAATTTGACTGACCACGTGGAACATTTATCAAACAAAAAATATACCGACTTTCTTTTGACAAATTTGAGGCAACAACAATTAAAATAAGTTACTGCTTTCACAAATGCAGAGAACACGGATCATTTTCTTCAGAATTCCCCCTAAATTCACAGAAAACGCGAACCGCAAAAGAAAAAGGCTTAAAATACGAGTTACCACTCAAACCCAGAAGTCAATTTTCAACTCTTTCCAGCACAGAGAAAAATTAAACCACACATAACAGAAATAGTTAGATTCGATTTAAGACTTATTGACGTGAACAAAATCTACGAGAACTACTAAGACATCTGAAAGATTGATTAAATGCTCCCGGGAGAACAGACAGGAGAACCTCTGAAAACTCGACAATTATACCAGATCTCTTCAAAAGTTTTAATAAAGCATGTTTCGACACTCAGTATCAGCTTCACTAGTATCAATTCAACAAGTTTGCAACTCAAAGCATTCTTCTGTCTGTTACATTTGTGTCGCTAAAATAAAATCCAAAGCAGAATGGACCCTTTCAAAATAAACGCAAATGGAGCACTGGAAAACAACCACAAATTTTCTAACAGCTACAAAGCACTGCACGTCCCTCCCCGCCTCTTTTTCTCTTCAACGCGAAAAACACCACTGAAAAAACACTACTGACATATTCTCTAGAACGTGCTATATTCTGACATATTAGAAATTTCTACATCACACTGATATCACAGTACTTCAAACAAGTACCTTTTCGTCATGTTAATCACTCACATCTCAACTATTCCAGTCGTATCTTCTCTGTTAGGCTTCGAAGAACAGAACAAATTCGAACATTTTAACACATTGGCATCATAAATTTTCCAATCTAGAGGAGCATATCAGGGAGATTACCCCCACTTGGTCTGCTAAAACGCCCGTTAGGTGGTGCTGTTTCAGGACTATAACAACACGGACATAATCTTCCTCTTTTTCATTCTGAAATGCGGTAGGTAGAAGACTTGTCTAGTCTTCCATTTTAAGGGGACTTAGTCATCTAGCCACGTGGTGTATCACTCAAACACACACACGCACACACACACTCACACACACATTTTCTAATAACTATTTTAATGCATTGCCTTTCTTTTGAGCTGTGTACATAGTAGTAAGTAGTATATTTTATGTCTTTTGTTAATAATTTATTAGTTATAAAAAAATAAATGAAAATATCTCCGTCTTTAAATGTATTCCTCTTCTCCTTTTACCGCTATAAATAGTGACATTCAGTCATTTACAGGTGAACATTTTGGTTGCCATTCCCTTTTAGCTCAGCTGAAAGTAGAGTGACTGCAACAAAACTCGCAATTGTTCTGAATCATTCCTATCGGACACGGATTTCTACCTAAAACAAATTCATACATAGCTTATCCACGAAAGCACACATACACACACACACACATACACACACACACACACACACACACACGCACGAGTGCACTAAATTAAAATTCGACCTTAAAGCTCAATTCGTTTGTTTTTCTTTAATAATTATACTGTTTCTTATCAATTCAGCAAAGAGTAACCGAATCAACTCAGTGAATGGATTGTATTCCGAATTCTTTGATTTTATTGAGATTCAAGAATTAAAGAAGCTTGAACAAATTAATTCAATTTTTCTTAATAATATAAAAGAATAGAGATTATTTATACTAAAATTGTCGATGGAAGCAAAACACATTGGTTTTATATTGAAAAGCTATGCAACTCAAAATGAACTAATAAACGTTTAGAATCATTGTATTATTCTGGTTGGTTTTTATTTGTTTTTGTTTTCACTTTTTTATTTGTTAACAGTTGAAGATCTTTGACGACAGACTTGCTTGCATGAACAGACGCGAATGAACGAAAAACCACATGTTCGAAATATATTGAAAATCAAATTTGAAATCTTAGTTTTTAATAGAATTTGAACTGCGACCACCAACACCCATGGGAAATACGCAACGACTTCATCTATGTACACACACGCGCGCGCACGGATATTTTTAATAAAATTATTTTACACAACATGTATGTTGTGTAAAAATCATTTGTGATCATTAAGATTTACCTCCGAATACACTGGAATATAGAATGATGAAAGACATAAAATGTTTATCAATCTGGAATACACGATGTGTCGCCCATGTTTTAATGTGTTCAAAATAAAATTGGTATTAACCAATATTGTAAAATTATGTAATTTTTTTTAATATATTTATCTGAGCAAAATATATATATTGTAATTTTCGGCTTATGATATCATTCCTTAATAAAAACATTGCTGCTGTACCAGAGCCACAGGTCTGATTGCGACGGATATCTCTTTATCACTGCTCGTAATGAATACAATGGCGTCCTCAAAGAAGCGAAGTCACTGTTTGCTGATAGAATGAAACAACGTATAGCCTCTCACAAGTTTGGTTCTAGAGACTACTAGCGACTCTGCAAGAGTGTGCTGAACAATAGCAAATCCTCGGTCACTAATCTTTTCAATAAATTTGAAGTACAGACATCTACTGCAGATAAAGTAGTGTGCTTTACTCGGAAGTTCTCTTCCATCTCCACTTTCGACTCATCTGGACTATCTCTACCAGACCCCCTCTCCCTTAGAACTGAGGATCTACTAAGTGATATGCGCATAAACCCTTCACTGGTTTTAGACACCATGTCTAAATTAAGGCAAGCGGGTGTGATGGGACCACAGCCGTCGTCCTAAATACATGTGTTCATGAGCTGGATCCTGTTCTTTCCCTTTTACAAAATTGTCTCGCTGCTTCCTGTTTTTCAATTTGCTGGAAGTCCTCCTCTGTCGTTCCAGTTTTTAAGAACCTGGAGAACCCTCTGATCCCCCAAATTATCGCCCTATTAGTCTCTTACCGCTTTTCGGCTAAGTACTCGAGGATCTAACAAAAGCCGAATTGAGCTCCTTTCGAACAAACAATATGGCTTCTGTTTAGCAAGGTCTACCATCGATGTGTAAACGGCCATCACTGAATTTGTCTATTAAACTCTAGATAAGAATGGCGAAGCTAGGGATGTGGCTCTAGATATCTCGAATGCTTTCGATGGGGTTTGGCATGCTGGCCTTCTACGCAAGCTTCAGGGTTACGGTGACACAGAACGAATGTTTCATTTAATCCAATCGTTCCTAACAAATCGTGAAGGGTTAGGGTTAGTGTTGAACGGTCTCGCTTCCAGATCTTTCATACGAATGAGGTGGTCCCCCATGGCTTTATCATGGGACCTACGCTGTTTCGTATCTTCATAAATGATCTCCCCGATGTCATCAGTTCCCAGCTAATTATTTATGCAGATGACACTGTCATTTACTCCTGTCTCAGTAGCAAATCCAACAGATCTGACAAAGTAAACCTGGTAACTGCTCTTGAAAAGAACATCCAGTGAATGGTGAACTGGGGCAAGAAATAGCTTGTAAATTTTAACACCCCCAAAATAAAACTGCTTTCATTTAACCACCACAGGGAAACTTTTTTGCCTTCCATCAGCATAGCTGATGCTAAACTCCAGGAGAGAAACACGCTACGGCTTCTTGGTTTTACGTGTTTCACTGTCATGAGGTGGGGCGACTATATCGGATCATTTGCTTCGCCTACTGCAAGGATAATTGATTTATTGTGTTGTGCCAGAAATTTTTTCTTGTTACAATCCAACATACACATTTATAAATCTATCATTCGTCCGTGCATTGAATCCTGTTGCCATAATTGGCATGTTGCTTCTACTGTACATCTCGAGATTCTTGACAAAATTCAAAGAAGGATCTGTAAATTAATCAATCCTAATCAAGAATCTCGACTTCTGTCACTTTCTCACCGACATGACGTGACTTCCCTCTGTCTTTTCTACAAATATTTTCACGGCAACTGCTATGACGAGCTTTTTTCCCTGGTCTCCTGTTCAGATGAATTTCAACCTACTACAACATTAGCAATTAGATCCCACCGTTTTATTGTTGAAATAACTAAATGCAACCACCAAACTCCCTTCCGATTTCTTGCTTCCCTGATAACTACAATTTTCAAAAATTTATATGCAACGCCAATCGACATTTTCTATTTTCTTGACCCTGTTATTTTTTGTCCTTTTTCTCAATCCTCCCTATTCGCAGTCTTCTCATTCTCTTCCTCTTTCACTCCCTGCAAATTATTAAAATAAAGAAATAAAAAGTAATGTTTGTGAGTGTCATGATTTATTGTACAAAACTAAAGGCAATATTTTTTTTATTTATTGTTTTCTGTTCTCATATACAAGACTTAATGACAGATCAGCAATTTTCGGTTGGATTAATAGCTGGAGAGGCTGGGGCCATTCCATTAATTTGGCGTCTATGAAATGTTTTTTGTTTTTTTTGGCAAGTCAGTTTGGCAGAATGTAAAGGAACATTGTCTTGTATGAATATACTTTTTCGTATAAAGCTTTTTGGTTTCGACCCGTCGCTAGAGTATTTTGAGTGAGGGTCGGCCTTTAAGTGAGGGACTAGGAATAAGATTTTTATTTTATTTGCACACTAAAATTAGTTCACATCATTTTCATATGAAGTGGACATATGATTTTCAGGGGTTAGGCCCCCACCTAGACCCACGACTAGCAACAGTCCATGACCATACAAAAATGTAATTCTCTTAATTTATCTTGATACCAACTATGTTGAATAGACTTGAATTCCATTACTTACAGTAGAAGCCCAAAACATTTCGCCTACTGTTGTTGTCTTCTAAGTCATATTGGTTAACTAATTCTATGAAGGGTCCAATTTCTAGCCCTGCCATTAGGTCTCTCCAATATATAACGAAGAATTACTGTTAAGAAATCAGTTTTTATATATTTATTTTTCCTACTTACAAGTTTATTTTAGTGGTGTTTACGTAAACGTGAGTTTCATTGCTTTTATTTATATCTTCAGCCAATGTTATGAATATTATAAGTGTTTCCTCTTTGTTTACATTTGCAACATAAATTATTCAAATATTTTCTGACTAGTCAATCTACTTTTCTTATTTGTTACTCTTCTTATTTTTTCCTTAATTTTTTAATTTTTTTGATATTCTTAAATCCAATTCTCGTTATTTTGACAAGGTTTTCAATTTCTCTTTTGTAGTTTTGATTGTTCTGTGATCACTGTTCAATCTTTTTATATTTTTTGATATTGCATTTGCATCACACAATAATTTTATAAAATCTTGTTTCGCTTATAGGTTATATGTTTTTACCACTTATACCAAAATCCTTATAGATAAGAAATTAAAAAAAAATCAACAACTATATTATTATATATATTTATTTATATGATGAACATCTTTCGAGTTGCATAATAAATATTACTCCACAAAATAAGTTATTTTAAATATTTCTAAGGAAATTATATAAGCTGAAATTCACATAGTATATTTCTCATATAGATATATCATGAAAAATTTACCAACAGCTGTTAGTTAATACTAATTTTATAAAATTATATTGCATCATAAATTATGACATATGTGTGTGTGTGTGTGTGTGTGTGTGTGTGTGTGTGTGTGTGCGTGTGTGTTGAGTCATAAGTAATTTCCATTTGTAGGAACCAACTGTAATGACGAATATATCATCTGTTCTTTAAGTATACCATAACAGCCCTACACGCAAGCTGCTAGTGGCCCGCTGGCTGACTGTTGATGCCAACGCCAGCGTTCCTCTGGAGGCTGCCACCGGTGGGCCTCTAGCGAGTGGTAACATTGCCAAAACAAACATGCCGGCAGCCCGACAGCGGGAAATCAGCAATAAATGTTAATGACATGCCACCCAGTAGCAGATTGGTGGCTTGCGTGTAGGGAGGTGATGAAAAATGAGTTACAGACGACCATTTTCAATGGAAAAAGCAGTGGATTGATAAAAATAAATCTCTACAACCGACCCCAAAATCAGAGCTACATGGAAGAAAGTTAATGTTGTGCTTGTAGTAGGTTTAGCGTTCTAAAAACTCAGTGAAACACTAAATGCACTTTTATCCGCCCAGCAACTGCAAATATGTCCATAAAAGCTTGTTAGAAAAGCGCTTTACGCTCATCAATAGAAAAATGTTGTTCTCCATGAAAATGCAAGGTGCATCCAGCAAGAATAGCACATGAAACGATTTTACAATTCGGTTGGTCAGTTCTAGCCACACCCGTCATATTTTCTTAATATTATATAACAACCAATTATTATGTTTTTCAAATCGCAATAAAACGCTTTGATGACGAAGACTATCTCTAATAAAAAAAAAGAAGATTCACGAGTTAGTTAAAAGTTTTTCCCATCAAAACATGCAGAATTTTACTCAAATGATATCGATGTAGCAACGAGTCATTGCAAATAATGATATATATTGAATAAAGTGTAATTTTACTTCATTTTAAGAATAAAGCTGATAAACAAAAACACAAATGATACATCCTATATATATATATATATATATATATATATATATATATAGTCATCCATAGACAGACTATTTCGCTGTATCACAGCTCATCAGTGTGGCTAGACATCCATTGCCTCAAACCGGGATCGAAACCCAACTGATGCCAAATCAGTCGGAGATTTTACCGATGAGCTATCAGCGCCTAGTAGAGAGGACTGCGAACTTTTTCGTTTGAATAAACACACCAATGACCGAGAGGAAGAGATTTGCAGTATTAGCAGTAGTAGTCATTGTTTGCAAATTCGCGCTTTCTCTTCAGAGTGCTCGACTGGGGGCGTATATATTGTCATCCACACACACACACACACACACACACACACACACACACATATATATATATATATACTGTTTAAAATTTGCTTATGTGAAAAGAGGTAGATTAATTTTTTGTTGATTTATTCAATTCCATCGAACATACTGTTTGGTTAAAATTACATTTGTTGACTTCCTCTTGTTTGCCTTTCTCTTTTTGCTTCCTTTGTTCTCTTTTTTACTTGATGACAGTGCGAGAAAGACGCTCTAATCAAAATGACAATGAGACACGCACGCTACATTATAGACAGAACCGAATAGCCAGTTTCTTCACTGAACTTAAAAGAAGATCAGCAGAGAAATGTCGATTTCACATCTCAGACGATCTTCAGGTCATACAAATATGATGTGTTTACAGAAAGTATCCAGCTATTTAATATTGACAGAAATAACCTATCTTAGCCAAAGACGCCCTACTCTGCTTCAAAGTACTCCTCTTGTAACCACTCATCCTTATTCCGATGTCTCTTCTACTTTTCAAAACAGTCAACTTTTTAATATTTGTTACATCACATTCTTCTTATATCGTCTATGATGTTTCATCGGTGATTTTCTACTTGGAGAAAAGCCAAAATTCACAGAAAACTAAATCTAGATTTTAAAAATGGTGACAGTCATGTGTAATACAATCTTTTTTGCATAGTACATGAAAAACTTACATCACCATTACAAATGCATTAGTCACGCAGTTCATAATTTCACTTAATGACTTTTCTCTACTGAGTGAGCTCATAGGAGAGTGTCTGTTCATGCAAGCATAGTAAGGAACCCATTGCCCCCAGTTGCTTAATTACATGAAGGCTTCTCTACAGGTTTTCAAGATACACAACATTTCTTAAGATATTCCTGATAGACCTCATGTTTGTGAGCTTGTGTCACTTTTCTGTTAATACATGTGACTCTTTCCAGACACATCTGGTCATAACCATTAAGGACTCATGGTCGTCAACTATACTGTTTATGGTGAGTGGAAATGTCTTCCATCAGATATTCCCGCTACACATGTGTCACTGTAGATAGAGAAATGTTAAATGTCTCCAGAAAAGACTCATCCATCTGGTAGATACTATCATGCTCATTTGAAACCTGATACTTCATATTGCTTTGCTATGAACAGTCAAGCCAGTGTTCACACTAACACATCAGAGCACAACTGATTTATGTCTGGTATTTTCATGACATACATACTGCTATCCTATGATTTTGGTATTTCAGTATATATATATATATATATATATATATATATATATATATATATATATATATATATATACAGAATTGTACAAAAGTTCCAAATACACTCTTTAGAAAACAAGACATTACTGTGAAAAATTGTAATGAAAGAATGGAGACACTGGTGATGGACAAGTATGGTAAGTACCAAATGAATTGGGACATTGCTTCACATTCCATCCTATCTCAATTTAACACTGGTGCCATTCCACCCATCAAGCAACATATGCTTCAGAGTACACAGCATTCCATGGTCTTTTGTTGCAGTCAATGAACAAAAAATTCCAAGAATGATATCACAGCATAGGTTACTATTGCACTTCATATGGGTCAATGAACGTGACACCATTAGACTGTAGAAAATTGACACTGTCCCTATTTACATTATTTGGACTATTGTCTTCATCTTTGTTGTCATATTTATCATAACGTTTCGGCCGTTGTTCGCTCCGGCCTTCTTCAGGTGGTTGAAACCCTTTATTTCGCTCAGAGGTAGACTGTTCTAGTTCCATGTGCCATGTCTAATGAATGCCAGTTATCAGTTATCTCCTGTTAATTCCCCTCTCCAAATTCTTCATTGCCTTGACCCTCTTTGGGTCATGTCACTGGATCTAACACGTTTATCCACTGTGCCATGTGTTCTTGAGGACGTTGTGATAAATATGGCATCAAAGATGAGGACAATAATCCAAATAATGTAAGTAGTGTACATAATACCTCATCTCAGAAATATAGACAGATACTAGCACTGTCCCATTTTCATCTCTTTCAGGAAGATGGTCAACTTTATGTGTCAAGGAGAGATCACATGACTCTATGGATTTAGCCTGTCAGAATATTGTTACAGTGTGCAGGAAACACAAAACAGGTTTTATGAATACTCAACTGATTTCCAGACACTCCAATGCCCTACCCTTCATGGTCACCAGATTTAAATCCCATTTATGGGACTTGTTGCAAAATTAACTAAATTCCATTTGTAATTTTTTGGCACTTCAGTTTATTTGAATATTGTTTGTTTTTCTTCTCTCTAGAATTTCAGATCAATAGCTGAGTTGAATATTATTATTATTATTATTTTGTACTTAAATGTTACAGTCTCCCAAATAAAAAGAAAAGAGAAACAATTAAGAAAATACAGAAAACTGCCAAATCTCTTTTGTATTTAGCTAATGCCATAAGTTGCAGTACAGCTTGTACACACAAACCATAGTCTTGCATCCAGAATATATGGATCTGCTCAGCAATTGAAGTTTCGATTTTTTTCAACCAACATATTGTTATTCCAGCTCCCATCTTCATTTATTTTATTTTCCACTTTTTTAAAAATCCTGTCCATTTATTCCATCCACCTCTTCTTTCTTTTCATTCCAAAAACAAACTAATGAATTTTCCAACCTGTCCACCTATTCTGGATTTAAGAGTAAATACATAAAGACAATTGTAAAAGTGATAAGCAACATTAAATATAGCCAAATTCTACCTTAACTCAATAGCAATATATTCCTTCTATGAATAAACATTTCATTCTTAAGAACTGTCACCCAACATTAGCTTTCCAGTCTACTTTCTACAACAGATATTAAATTTAATTTATACATATCTAATCTTTAATATTTTAGATATTTATTAAATTTTACATAGTATGGCACAAGGCCAATAGCAGGTGGGTTACATGTTGTATTACACCAAGTGAGGAAGGACTCTCAGTCTATAATATTTTATACTTACTTGCAGCAGACTGATGATTATCAAGGAAATTTTACATGTCAAACAAGTATAACAAGTGTGATTCACATTGCATCAGAGTTAGCCATGAGAGCTGATTAAATATTAATGTTCTTTAATCTTGAATAATATATAAATTCATAGAACATGTTTTGTAAATTTTGGCCATGTCAATTAATTCAAGATCTTTGCTCTTTAACTTTTAGTAATACATACAAAATATATTTTCCTATGGTCTATATTGAGAAAATAAATTTTTATTTGACACTGTATTTATCTAAGCTTATTTAAAGATTTAATGAATTAATAAATCTAGGATTATTTTTCAAACAACAAAAATAATTTATGTTAATCAGATAACTTTTTATTAATATTATCAAGAAATAATTTTGAAAAAAAAGAAAGATTTAAAAATAGTAAATTTATGGCTTAATTAACTAGATTTTTGTAAAAATATCATTTATTTTTCTTAAGATATAAAAAACATTTTTCCCCAACAAGGTATGTTCTCACTTGTCAACAGGTTCAAAGTTCAAACAATAGTTCTCTTACAACTCTGCTCTCTACTTTAAAAATATTGCACCTTAAATCAAATCAAATATGGTTGACCAAACTTACCACAATCAAGAAATTTTTGAAGAAGAAAAAATACTCATGAATATTTAAACTTAATGAAACTTTGAATAAATAGTTTTGAGCTTCTTACATTATGAAAAGAAATATTCAAAATAAAAATGAGACAAAAAAGATGAAAAAACAGTTGTGATACTTTTACTCATTATTATTATATTTTGACAATTTTATTAAAAATTGATGTGAACAAATTTAATTGCACCCAAACAGGTCTTTTTAAATATTTGCATACAAAAATTTATTAAAAGAAAAATAAACTAGAAAAAAATACTGATAAAGTTTACTTTCTTTTAATTCCTATTTGCTACTAATGTTATAAAACATTTGACACCTTCAGACATGATGCACACTTTAATATGAAAACCCTACCTTCCAATTTAAGAAAAAATTACCCAAAACCAGAGAATTATGTGATTTTAATGAAAATTTCAGCATTTATTCATTATTTTTTTTTTATTTGAAAAGTGGTTTTATTAGAAAAATTTGTGGAAATATATTTCAGGTGAGTTATAATTCCTTAGCTTATTTCCATGGCATCCAAGTCATTTCTTTATCTTTATTGTATTTAACAATAATGACAAAAAAATGAGCTAATTCTCCAAAGCTTTCAATAACTTTTGGTAGTCCTGAAAAGGGCCTTTTTTCCTTCATTGTTCTCTCTTGGATTACTACTTTTCTGTCATCTTCCTTAGAGCAGTTACCATGAATCACTGGTCACAGAATTTTATTTTCATTTTTGATCTTATGTAAAATAAAATAAAAATTAAACGGTTTTAAAATGAAAAAAAAAATCATTTTCAAAATGATCACACCCCTAAAATGGCATTAAACTTTACATATTTTGATTCTTCAAACATATTTTTATTTTATATCAATTTTATCAGCAACAACCAAGATCTGAAAGAGTTTTAAAATACATGTCAATTTTTCACAAACAACTATACATCAGAGATTTTCTTCCCTGTGGAAACAAAAAAATATAGAATATATTTTATTAAAATTGGGTATCAGCAACTGTTAACAAAACATCATATTTGAGTTTTCTTGAATTATAAAAATTTTGAACCATATTTTCAATGTGTTGACGGTCAATATTAAATATTTTGTTAATGATGTAACAATTTCAAGGATTTAGTCTTATAAAATTGTAAAAATTAAGATCATTCAAGATTCAATAGTAAGCTGAGTCAGTCTTCTACCTACACATAAAGTAGAAGACTGACACATCCTACTTATGTTTCAGTCTCACATTGAAACTTAAATTGATAAATAACAGAACTACTTTGAAGGATATGTATGCCATCTTTATGAATTGATTTTCAAATGGACTGAGAAATGAAACTGATATGTGAATTAGCTGCAAAATAGCAATTGTTACTGATGCTGTTATTGATCAATTAATAATTTATTTTTAAAGTTTACTAAAAGAAATTTGATAACAGAAAAAAAAAAATAAAAAAAGATATTCTGTCATTTTATTTGTAATCTCTAATATGAACTTTTTAACCTGATATATGAATCATAGCAAGAGAAATGTAATGAGTAAATCCAGAATAGACAAGGCAATGCTTGATTTTAGACAAAAGTTTCACATTAAACAGGAGAGTAGTTGCTTCTCGACCATGAGATAATAGTCAACAACAAATCATAGAATAATCATATCTGCTAGAATAAAATATTCCACTTTATTCCGGCATGTATCCTCATTTTTGTTGTTTTTGCTCTTCCTCAGGTGCATGTTGCATCAAGGTGTCTTTACAAATTGCTTCATAGTGTTTTTTTTAATCATTTTATCCCAAACAAGGCAATATAAGCCACTAGGATGCAAAGGGGTTACGTAGAGTGAAAGAAAAACAGACAGCAATAAAAGAACAGGATTCAAGAAGATAGATGATGACGACTGACATTATATTTTAATTTTTGAAGTTCGTAGTTGACAGAAAAGTAGGAAAGTGCAAGAGAGTTCTACAAGTGAGAAGTGCAAAAGAAGAAACTATTAACATAGAACTTTATGATTACAAGTAGCAATTTCAACAGGTTTTACTTTTTCATCTCAGTAAGGACATCACAATTTAATAATTTGTGCAGACAAGGAAATTTAAAGCAAGACTATTTATCTAAGTCAGCTTCCCATTGACTTTGGTATTTGCTATGAAAGATCATAAAGACCAAAAATAATTATCCTTTGTTCTGGCTCCCACATAATGTTAATTTCAACATTTGAGTGTTTACAAACTCTTCTTAAATAAAATTAAATATGCTGTTTCTATCACCTTACTGACTTTATAGTATGGCTTCTTGATTCTTTGTTTGGCCCTTTTCCTCTAATATTAAGCAACATCAAAAGACCATAGGATGCAACTAACACTTGCAGAAGAAAATATTAGCAAAAAGATGGTGAAAAAAAAAGATATTAGACCAACAATTAAACAAAAATATTTTCAATAATTCATTATTTTATTGATTTCTGTATTTTTAAAGAAATGAAATATTTAAAATCTTAAGTAGAGTTTAAAGCATAGAAGAAAGAAAATGTCCAGAACTTACTGGACAGTGTCAGGAATGCAACAAAAACAGAATCACAATCTATGACATTTATGTAAAAAAGATATTTGAAAAGCAATTTAACAAAACAGTTTCTGGGTAACGGAGATTGATTGTCTTAATTTTGCCTCCAAAATGCATATTTGACAAAAAACAATAAATCCTTGTCATAAGTTGTATAACAAAGATACATTGTTAAAATTCATTCTGAGGTGAATTCAATTTCGACTGGCATTCCACTACTATGCTTTTGCCTGGAACTAAGTTAAATATCAAGAAACAATCTTTGGCTAATATGGATAAATGGAAGACTAATGTCTATTAGGTATATAAACTGTAATATAATTATGATACTGTTGTGGAGTAAATAAGATACCTCAAGTAATATAGATGAACTTGGCAATACATCTTAAATAAAGAACTCAAAGTGAGTCAAGAGAAATTCATTGGAGTCATGCAAGGAGAAAGAATTGACAACGTCACAATGAATAGCCTAAGTGTGACATAATATTATAAATGCTAAGAGTGAGTTACAATAGTGACAATGGATCAAAACTCATGCAGAGTAGGAAAAAGTATTTTTGCTTCAGCACACATGATAACAGTGGCAACAAGCAATTAGAACTATGTTGGTTTAATTTTTTTCTTTGTTTTGTGTAAAAAAGAAAAAAAAGAGAAAGAAGGCCACCCCCACCACCTAGATATTCTTTAAATAGCAGGTGTTGGAAATCCAAAAACAACAAGAAAATTCAATTGAAATAATATGAAAGAAAACAGGAAATTCCCCAAGTTCTTTCGCTCCCGACATAGTGGCAAATGCCATAACTGAATTCACATGCAATTCAGATGATGGGATTACCTTTCCTGCTTATTTTAGAAGATACAAGCAAATTTTCAGAGAAGAATGCAGTGACTGGGAAGACAAGAAAAAACAAAACTTTTGTTGAGAGAGTTAGCACCGGTAAAGCATAAAAAATGTAATTTTATACTACCAAAAAAAAAAACAGGAGAAATTTGCTTTGAAGAAACAGTAAATATTCTGACTAAAATTTTAGTAAGAAAAGTTTGTTATTCAATATATGTTAGAAGTGTATGAATCTGATGAAAGAAGGAGACAAAGATTTTGTCACATATGCTGGAATCATTAACAAGGCGTGTGAAAGATTCAAATTAAATGAAACAACTCCAGATATGTTTAAATGGTTAATTTTTGTTCAACGGTTAATGGCGAAAAAAAACATAAAAATATGTGCCCAAATTCTAAGGAAAATTGAACAAAATCAAAAACTAACACAAGAAATATTAGACGAATGTCAGAGAATCCTAAATTTGAGACATGATATGGAAGAAAGTGGAGGAAAAAAATGTACATACATACATACAAGCTAAAGAAAAATATGGAAAAAGAAAAATTAATCCATGTTTTAGATATGGAAATTTACATCTTCGAGTTGACTGTCCCTTTAATTCAAAGTGCTACATGTGTGGAAAAGTAGGACATAAAAAGTCACACTGTAAAACTAAAGCAAGGAAAACTTCTCACAGAAAAACATTTTGTACACAGCATGGCGATAGAAGAAATAATTGCAGAAACCAAAGAAAATTTGTGTATGTGAAAATTAATTATGTGAATGTAAAAATGCAACGAGACACTGATAGTGATATCACAATAATCAACAAAGCCACATGGAAAGCAAACAGAAAATCTATATTAAAAAGAACATTGAAAATTGAATGTGGCATGTTGGGTAACAAATTATATTTTATTGATGAAATGATTTGTAACATTTCATAACAAGTGTGTAAATGCTAAGGCTTATGTGTTAAAAATACTACAAACTTATTCGGTACTGACTGGATGAAATTATTTGAGTTGTGGCATTTACCTATAAATATTTATTGCAAAAATATAGGTGGACAAGCTACCAGTTTAAAAAAACAGTGTGAAAATTTAAAGGTAGAATTGAAAAAATGTTTTCCGGATGTTCTGTCTGATGAGTTGAGTCGGTGTTCTAAAATCAAAGGGGAATTTCAAGTGAAAAAAGGGTTGATGCCAGTGTTTAAACCAAAACGTAGTGTACCGTTTGCAGCATTGGATCAAGTAGACAAAGAATTAGACAGACTTGAAAAAATAAGTGTAATTGAAAAGATTGACCATTCAAAACGGGCAGCACCAGCAATGTATGTAAAGGAAAAAAATAATAAAATTTGTGTTTGTGATGATTTTTTGGCAGGGTTAAACAAATTTTTAGAATCCCATAACTACCCATTACCAAGTTCAGACAAAATTTTTTCAAATTTAAACTATGGAAAAATTTTTTCAAAGCTGGATGTTTCTAAAGTTTATTTGTAAATCCAAGTTGAAGAAGAATGTTCAGAGTTAATAACTATAAATATACACAAGGGATTGTATATGTTCAACTGACTTCCTTTTGGGATAAAAGTGGCTCCAACTATATTTCAACAAGCTATGGATAATATGCTGACAGATTGTGATTTCGCAGTTGCCTATCTGGATGATATATTAATTCACAGTGTATCTAAGGAACAACATGTCAGGAAGTGAAAAGAGTTTTTGAAAAAATATGAGAATACTGGTTCAAGCTCAGTGATAAAAGGTGCAAATTGTTTTTGCCTGAGATCAAGTGCCTAGGACAAATCGCTGACAAAAATGGTTGTCAACCAGATCCGTCAAGGGCAAGTACAATTAAGAATATGTCTTCTCCCACAAAGTTACTAGGTTACAAGCATTTCTATGACTAGCAAACTATTATCAAATCTATATAACTAATATGCAGAATTTGAGTGGTCCACTGAACAATTTATTTAAAAAAGGTGTAAAGTGGAACTGGACTGATAAGTGTCAGAAGGCATTTGAAGAAATCAAGAAAATACTAAGGTCAGACTTATCATTAGCATACTATGATCCAAAAGCAGAAATCGTATTGGCTTCAGATGCTAGTGACTATGGTATAGGAGCAGTAATTCTACATAAATATGATGAGGGTAACATGAAAGCTGTTACACATGATTCACATTCACTACTACCGGTAGAAAAAACTACTGCCAAATTGAAAAAGAGCATTAGCATTAATATTTGCAGTGAAAAAATTTCACAAATTTATACATGGAAGGAGTTTTATTTACCTCTATTATCAATTTATGGTTTGAAAAAAGGAATTCCTACACATACAGCAAATAGATTACAATGCTGGAGTAGCGTCTTATTAAATTACAATTTCAGGATGGAATACCAATCATCCAAAAAATTAGGACAGGTTGATGGTTTATCAAGATTGATACCAAAAAATACTGAACCATTTGAGGACACTGTTATTGGAGCATTAAAAAGTGAAATAGAAATTAAAAATATATTATGCAATGTACTATGCGAATTACCAGTTACCCTGGAAGAAATAAAAGTAAAAGCAGAACAAGACAAGTTTATTTCAAATATAAAAAGAAAGTAAGAAAGATAGGTGTTTTTAGAATGCAATCCAGACTTGAATGCTTACTCGCTATATGATGGAGTATCAATGTTTACACAAAGAGTAGTAATATCTATCCTATTACAAAAGCAGATATTAAATGAATTTCATAGTGGACATCCAGGAACTTCAAGGATGAAATCTCTTATGAGAAGCTATGTATACTGAACCAAAATGGATCAAAACATTGAAAAATTAGTAAAAGCCTGCAGAGGTTGTGCTCTAGCAGCAAAATCACCTAACACGAAATTACATAAACAAATATTCCATGGTCAAGATTGCACATAGATTTTGTAGGTCCAATAAATGGGTTACACTAACTTGTGGTAGTGGATAGCTTTACTAAATGGCCTGAAATTTGTAAGTGCAAAAACCAACTTCCACAGTTACAGTGAATTTTTTACACAAACTGTTTGCAAGATATAGTCTTGGATAACAGTACACAATTTACTGTTTGCAAATTTAAAGAATTTTGCAAAATGTTCAGTATGTGCTGAACTTGCCAGAAAGAAGAAGGGGAGATACTAAGAAATAAAATAAAATATTTACTAATGAAAAAAAAAATCTGAAAAGGGAGGATGTTGTGGAATAAATAAGATACTTTTGGTAACACAAATGAACTAGACAAGACACCTTAAATAAAGAACTCAAAGTGAGTCATAAGAAGTACGTTGGAGTCAGTCAAGGAGAAAGAATTGATGACATCATGTTAAGTAGCCTAAGCAAGACATAATATAACTGCTAGTAGTGATTTGTAACAGATACATAAGATATATATAAGCTCATGCTTTACAAGTTAGATAAAAATATTTTGAAAATAAGCATAATAATTATTAAATGAATATTTTCCAACATATTAGAATTCTACTCGCATGATAATTTTGAGTGATGCCTGAATTTCAAAAGCAGTACTTGTGTAATAATCAATTGTATTAGTTTAATCAAAAGATTACTATATTTAATACAACAAGTAAATATGGTGTGTTTATGAGGGGTTCTGAAACCTTATTGACTCAACCCACCTTTCAAAATCTGAGCAAATAAACAAACACCAGAATTTTTAAAATTCTCTTCTTGTTTATGCTGAGAACTTTTCAGCACTTTCTTGGATCAGAACAAAATTAGTGAAAGCTGACAGTGTCAAAAGGACCTGTGAATATTGTGCAAAGATGGAAGAAAAATAAATTATTTAATGCTTCACTCTAATTGTCTGAAATTCACTTTCCTATTTGTGAATTCTGATTACTGTTATTCAAGGGGAGACTTGCTATGACTTGATTATCACATTTGTTCCTGTTGCTATTCAATAATTAAGTGCATTAATATCCCCATCTTTATTATTTTGATCCCACTTTGGCTTTCCTTCACACACAAAAAATATTCTGCATTTCATTTGTATCTTGCACACAGTAAAGAATTAATTATGGCTGGAAAATTTTGGGGTCCTTGGTAGGAATATAAATTTTATAAACAAACTTGAAGATCATAATTCAAGGTCAATGAAGTCAATTTTTTAAAAATCAGTCAGTCCTTTCTTAAATGTCTGTAGAAGAATAATTAATCCAAGATTAATTGAAGGTATGTACAACACTTCTCATAGATATAAAATGCAACTGCCACTGAATTCACATATTGATCTTATATAGCAAGAAGAGTTTCTGTCTGAATTTCATGGATGAGGAGTTATCATTATCACACTATTTATATTCAGACTATCGCCCTCATATTCATTTATATTCAGACTATCGCCCTTTACAGTTATCATGTTTCAGCCATTGTGCCCTCTGGTCTTCCTCAGGTGTAAATTCATCTGGGTAACCTACAAAGATTACTGAAATAAACCCTTTATCTAATCTGGGGTGGGGGATAAACTGTTCTTGTTCCACTCCCCATATCTAGTTCTTATTTTTAGTACTGCTCAATTATTGCTCACCCATTTCCACTGAATCCAAATACACGTGGAACTAACAACCACTATGCCACCAAATTCATGAACCAACTCATTAATCCACTAGTCCTGTAGCAAATGACTTGCTATAGTGAAATTTGAACCTTAAATCTAACCTGCCTGCCAATTAATGCTGCAACTGCCTGTCATGTTTTGATTGCTGCTGCTGAAGACTTGCTGTCATTTGTCTGTCTTTATCAGCAGCTCCTATATTGTATTTATTTCTATGCTAGACCTACTAAGGAGCTCCTCATAGCCTAGCATAAGCACTGATTCTTTCAAATGTCTAACTCTCCAGTGTTCTTCCTTTTCCAGTATTTTCATTTTATTCCACAGGTGCTGATGACTACTCCTTTTCTTGCATACATGATCAGCTATGCCCAATTTCAATTGCCTCAATTCTCACTATGGCTTTTCTATATTCCTCCATCCTTACTTGTAGGAGGTGGATTCTGTCACCTTCATATTCTCTGCCACAACTGCAAGGAATCAAGTACATGCAATTCTTGGTCATGTTCTCTCCTGTGTTAGGTTTTACTCAGTAGAGATTTCTTTGTAGAGTGGAACTGCTTCTGAAGATTCTCCTGATGTTGTATGGAACACAGATTTTCTGAATCTTTTCTGATAGGCCCTTGATGTAAGGTAGACAGACCATGACAATTTTCTGTTCTTCCTCCTTGTCCTTTCTGTTCCCACCTGCAGATGCTAATGTTATGTTTACTGGGTAGTTGTTAGGACATTTTCCCAGGGAAGGGTCTATGGCTTTGAACCAATGTCAGGGTCTCATCTGTAGGAACTCTTGTGAACAGGCTTACCAGATCCAAGCTACCATCCGACTGTTATGGATGGGTGCCCCTTGGATCAGTTTCACTAAGTGTTCCAAGTTTCTAACAGAAGATGAGAACTTCCCTGTTAGTGGATTGACTATATCCACTAGGAATCTGTTCAGTGGGTGGCATGCAGGTCTCAATAGAATAGCAACTTGAGAATTTTAGGGAGACTATACATGTGCAGCAGCTTGAGTAATAATGTTGAGTACTTATACTTATTCAGTGCAAAGTAGTCCTTCTTATTTAGGATCTGTGACAGCTTCTTCTCATTTTTATGGTTGGACCCTTTTTCACTTTGCTATAGCTGCCATCTCCAACTAGACTTTCCAGTTTTTCAAGATTCCAACTTGTCAGCTTCATGACAAGATAGAAAGTGAGACAAGCACTAGAAAAGGCCAAACTGCCTAAATCAAACCTTGCAAGAAAAGTTGTCAATCAAGACTCTGTGACACTAGCTTCTGTATGTTGATACTACGTAACCCTGTTTGAAGTTAAGAAAATCATATAAACTTCAATAATTCAAATTTGGTTTGAACAAAGATTGTCAAATTTTAAACAATCAATTCAAATGTCAAAACAAAGCCCAAGTTAAAATTTTAAGTAGTATCAATATTGAAATTATTTGATGTATTCTAAAAAACTGCCATCTGAAGTTATTAGGCAAAACCAAATAATCACATTTCAATAAAAAGGTAATAAAATCATCAAAAATTGATCAACACCTGTAATAGAACAAATAACAAACACATATGATAAGTCTTTGAATCCTTTACATTTTAATATAGTAACCCTTCTCAATGACAGCAAGTAATCTGTCATCCATTGATTTTGTTAATTTTTTTTACTTCAGAAGGTTCAATTTCCAACATGTTAGTTTTAATTGCTTTCCATAGGTCTGCTTTGCTGTTATATTGTTTGCCACCTTCACAATGGACCCTAGATTTTTGATCAGATTCAGATCACAACTTTATGCTGAACATGCCATTCTCTTCTCTAAATCTTTTATGTTCAAATAATTCATGGGTAAGTTTAGGTACATAAAATGGTGCATTGTCATGCATAAATACACACTTCACTTTGAAACTGTGAGACTGGGACTTGTACCATGCAAAGAAATTCTTGTTCGTAAAATCACAATAGTTAGCACTGCCTAACTGTTTAACTCCTTTGTCAACTTTGAATGGTCCAATAATGATTTGGGGCAACAATTCCAACCCATATCATAACAGCACTGCCTCCTTGTTGTCTTCTTTTAGCCACATGCACATCTGAAGTGGATAAAATCCATCCATTGGCCCATCAAATGTCACTTGAGATTTGTCCATGAAAATTACTTTAGAAAAGTTAATTTTCATGTATTTTTTGGCCTAATTTTGACACTTTAAAATATTTGCTTTAGTGAGAGGAAGTTGCCTAGATTTTTTCACAGATCTTTATTCACAAAGTATTTTACACCTTTTGTCCTTCTTGACTCCCCCAGTCCCAGCTTTTTCAAAGATCTGAGTGCTGGTCAAAAGTAGTTGTTTCAT
Organism: Acanthosepion esculentum; assembly: GCA_964036315.1. Classification (NCBI taxonomy): domain Eukaryota; kingdom Metazoa; phylum Mollusca; class Cephalopoda; order Sepiida; family Sepiidae; genus Acanthosepion; species Acanthosepion esculentum. Next base: position 139,212,786 of record OZ038481.1, read on the forward strand.
TATAACTCTCTTTAGTTTACATTCATCATGAGGAAGCAAGTTCTTAAAGCCTTTTCCTTTGCTTCAAGTTCTCAACTTATATTTTCAACAGCCCCATCATTCGATGATCTCTGCAAAGCTACTTTGATATTTCCAATGTGAACATTTCCTCACCCAATAACTTTATTATTCAGCAGTTGTTAGATTCAACCCTCTACACATGTTTCAACATATATTATGGACAAAAAGAAAAATAGTTTTTATTAGACTTCAGAAGTCCTAATATTAGTTTAATCTGCATTCTAACTTCAGTCAGTCCATTTTTGTAAATTCCAAATATCTCAAAAACCAACCATTAAAAATGGCAGAAAATTTAGTTAAATATTTTACTAAGGGTGGAAATGGAGGAGTTTAAATTTGACAAATATTGGCTCAGAAATTTTTGAATTATTAAGATTTATTTGTTTTGCATGATAACTTGGACTCAGTGAAAACAGGTGAGCAATAAATGAGCAGTACTAAAAATAAGACATGGGCAGTGGAACGAGAATAGTCTAACCCTGTAGATTAAATAAAGGATTCAATTCAGAATTACCCATAGATTAAATAAAGGATTTGATTCAGAATTACCTGTAGGTTACTGAGGAAGGTCAGAGGGTACAACAGAAAAAATGTTATGATAACAATAGTTTGAATATTAGTGGAAAGAACAACAAGGATTAAAAAATTTAGTCTTACTGACCATCAAGAGGAAATTTCTGACACATACATAAAACAAAACCAAAATGTAGATACTAAAAATCTTGAGGTTGACTTTTACGCTGCAAATTATGGTATGAAATGTGGTTTCATAAAGTTTACTAAGGAAACTTACCAACTGTATATTTTAATGGCATTCTTTGATGAGTAAAGTGTATCTCAGCTTGTCTGTTTGCTTTACATGGCTAAACCAATTCATATAGAGTACTTAAATTTTGTATGCATTTTTAATATAAGGGAGAAACAAGTGTTGTATCTATATTCTGTTATACAGATTTATTTTTTAAATTAACAGTTACCATTTACAATCATTCTGTATAAGATTACAATTTCTCATTTAGAGCAAAAAATATTTGTGTATTTGTAAAAGGCCATATCACAAAATATTTTCTACTTTTCATATTTTCCATAGTAAACTTAACAGGAACAAATGAAATCTATTGAGCATTTCCTTTTGGATACTAATTGCCACTGTAAACATGACCACTGTAAATTAGAAACTTCTTTCCTATACATTTGTTTCACCTTGGTAAAAGGTGTTATGTGGATCAATTTATGCAGTGTTTCATTAAACAGACCAGCTCAGTATTATTGCAACCAGTCATGAACTCTTACTCGGTTAAATCTAATGATTAATATATCAGTAATGTACATTGTTCTTTTGTCAGGTTAAAACATCACACACAAATGTTCATGAGTCTGCTAAAATGGATAAAACAATGCCTGTTTGAAAATCAATCCTTGAGATGAGAATTTATCTGAAACAAAACATCTATACAATGAAAAACATGTTCCCAAAAGATATTTTAATATGAAAGTATTAAACCAACAAGATGATAGATATTCTGAAATACAATTACCTATATAAGAATATAGAAATAACCCAATGTTGAGTTGAAAACAAGTTTCCTCTCAATGGTGAAGACATTTTCATTTTTGATCAATTCATGTTGAGAGTTACACACAAACTTTGTATATGAATGTGTGCTTGTGGTGATCTTCCACAACAAAATTAATTTAAAAAGAAAATTGAAAAAAATGAGGGAAATTGAAAACATCAAACAGGAATTCACTACTAATCCATTTTTATATAATTCATAATTATCAAAGACAAATTTACTTGGTTCAAAAGTTACTTAAAGCTTATTAATCACAGGTGGCAATTATTCTCATCCTAGAAAAAGATTTCAAACTTAAATCACAAGAATTTGTGTTGTCTGCTTCTTAAAAACAAATTATTTCAGATAGTTATTCTTACAGCCTCTTGTCCAATGTGATTTTTTGCAATGTCATGGATTCACCTCAGCAACAACCAATGATCATCAACATTTTCAATCGTTCAACAATGGCCAATGAGACTTAGTGCATCTTTTACAGAATTTAAAAGTCTTGCTTCTTTCACTTTCCAAACAAGGAATCAAAAGAGTCTGTTGTATGACAAGCAGGAATATTCTTAGCCATGAAGTTCTTGATATAGAAAACAATAGATCCTCTTCTTGACATTGTCCATTCAAAAGATAAAACAAATAAATCACTGGCAGGAGAAGCTAGTTAATATCTATATTATAAAACTTGTAATTCTATAGGTGTGTGTTTGATTATAGAAAATTATAAAGTCTCAATTCATCTCTCAGGTCATTACAGATGATGCCCTGTACTCAAAGATGAGCACAATACTCTGTATGTAAATAATGCTAACTCCTCACCCCAGAAATTCAAACAGAGCTTAAAGGTTGCACTAACACACATGTGCACACATGCATTTACACATAAGATATTAATCTCTCTAGAAATTAATAAAACCTCTTTCCTCATGGTTATCAAACTGATATTTACAGACTATTTTTTTTATCCAAAAGCTCATTTATTTTGCCTCCTTTCATTCCAAGTCTGAACAATGAAAATATTTTTATACTTTAACAAGAAATAATCACAGTTCAAGAGAAAACTCTAAATCCAAATGTTGAAAGCATCTAAAGAGGATGTTTTAAATAAACACAAATGCCATGTCCTATTATCATTAATTAATATGAGCAAAAAGAAAATGAATGGAATCCACTCAGAATTTTTTTTTAAATTTCAAGCATAAAAAGTATAACCTTTTGAAACATTGCAAATTTTAATTTCTATTATTTGATCTTTGAAAAATGATCCTAATCAATCTGGAATATTAAAAGGCTGCAAAGAATAAAGTTGTATTTTCACAAACATTCATTACACCTATTATATTATCATTATTAATATGCCTCTTGATTCCTTGGAGAACATAGAGCCACAACATCTCTCCAACGGACGCGGTTCCAGGTGATCCTCTTCAGTTTGGCCCATGTCATGCCGGCTGCCTTCACCTCTGCATCAACACTTCTGCACCAAGTCTGTTTTAGTCAACCCACTTTTCGCTTCCTTTGTAGATTCCAGTCAAGGGCCTGCCTGGTGACACTAGAAGCAGGCTTGCAGAGTGTGTAGCTGATCCATCCCCATTTCCGTTTCTTGATGTCAATCTTAATTGGGTTTGTCTGGTCCTGTCCCACAGTTGGTTGTTGGAGATGAATTCCAGCCACCTGATATTGAGGATGTTCTGAGACATCAGTTAGTAAATGTCTGAAGTTTGTGGGTGTTGGTTTTAGTTAGCCGCCAAGTTTCTGAATCGTGGAGTAGGACTGACTTGATGTTGAAGATCCGGATCTTGTTGTAAAGTGAGAAGACTGTTGATCTCCAGATTGGCCACATACTGTTAAAAGCATGTTGGGCTTAGTTGATTTGGCACTTGATGTCTTCATCTGTCCTCCTCATCTTTACTGATGACACTTCCCAGGTAGACAAACTTATTGACTTCCTTGATGTCTTCTTGGTGTACACTATTACTACATAAAAATTTTTAGAGATGAAGAAATGCAGAAAGATAGTCTATTATGACGAAAAGAAATGAAAATAAAATTAAATTGTCTACAACAGTCAAAATCTGAAAATCAAAATCTGTTATACAATTCTCAAATCAAAATTTGTGTCATAAAATTCTCAAATCAAAATCTGTATGTGACATACAATTCTCAAATTCAGCAAACACATTGCTAGCTAAAACTTACACCTCTCAAAAAGCAAGGGCTTATATATCCCCAAGATGCACATGATTGGTCAAACAAAATTTGCATGAGCTGCTTGGCTATGATGAAAAGCTTGCCTGGGTTACTTGTTTTGCCCAATTGATGGTACATGCAACACATGGCCATTTTATTTGGCAAAGTAAGCCTCTATCTTGCTAAATACAAAGATTTTACATATTTTTACATAACTGATGTGAATAACTGAGTGGTTTTGAAGTATGCGACAATTTTAGTTAAAAGTACAAACAAAATGTCACTTGAAAAGTTTTCAAACTCTTCATTTCTTAAACATAATACAAAACCTAAATTTCTCACATATAATAACACGGAATCTCAAAAGAATTTCCGTTTTTCTGTCTGAATAGGGAACAGGACAATGCATGGAGAAATAATGCAACAATTGCCACTTTTTATCACAAAAATTATGGAAATTTCACTCTTAATAGATAATGAATACATTTTAACTAAAAAGAAAATTTTAAAATTGAGATCTATTCAACAGACACACACACATATATTTTCACGCACACAAGTTATGACAATTTCTGAAATGACCACAGTGTATCAGTAATTTATCAGGCAGACATTTGTACCTGTGCATATCCAGACATGTGTTGACTTCAACTTTCTTAAGATGCAGACCAAATGAGCCATTGACAATCAGTAGAGGAAGTTGTATATATTCATGCTATGCTGTTGACAGAAAATGAATGAAAGGAATCTGGAGAAGCAGATTAACATCAAGTTTTGTGTGAAGATTGGTAAAAGTACCAATAAAATGTTGGACATATTAAAAATGGTTTATAGTGAACATGTTGTGAAGAAATCAAGTGTTTTTAAGTGATACAATTCAAGGAAGTGCAAGAAATGTGCACAAAGAAAAGATGTAAATGTGAACAGAGTACAAAACTTGATGCTCACAAATTGAAGATTATGTGTTCAACTGATAGCAGAAGAAAAGAGAAACAGTGGGACATATTCTAGCAGAGGATTTGGGAATGAGAAAAATTTCCTCAAAGATAGTACCTCAAATCATAACTGAAAGCAGAAGCAATATAGTTCCATGTTTTATCTAATCTTTTAAATACTGGGTCATTACTGATGATAAAATATGGTGTTTTCAATACCACCAAGAAACAAACCACCAGAGCATTCAGTGGAAAACATAGAATTCGCCTCAATCAAAAAATGCATGCACTTCTTGCTCACAGTTCAAAACCACACTTGTCTTTCTTTGATCACGAGGGGACAGTTTATTATAAATTCTTAGCACAAGGATAACTTGTCAATGAACATATTGTTTGAAAGTACTGAAAGGGATACAATTATCTGTTGAAAGGGAAAGACCTGAAATCTAGCCTAACAATGCTTCTGCATGTTAGAAGTTTGCAACTTCCTAGCTAAGAAATCCATTACAAAAACGAACCATTCACCTTATTCATCAAAATTTGCTCATTGAAAATCTTGGCTATTTCCAAAATTGAAAAATTCTCTGACTGGTCAAAAATTTACTGATATCCCTAACATGTATAAATTACATGAAAAAATTGCTCAAAACTGTAATTGCTGTTACACCAAACCCAACTATTATTTTAAATATTATAATATAAATGTAGCGATAATTCTTAATAAGTAACTGGAAGAGACAATTGTATCTTGCATCCAATATGCTATAAATAGAACCCTTTACTAGATTTATTTACTTAAGATTTTCTTTACACTCATTTCTATCCATAACATCCTTAAGAAAAGAGCACATTTATATACATGTGTGTGTGTGCGTGTGTGTATGCTTACATAAGAAAATGAAATACAATTTAAATAATTTTTCTATTAAAATAATGCAAATGGTCCTTTTCTAAAAACCTAGAAGTTTATTTAATAAGTTTAACTAGAGCAACATTTTTTCTAATGTTTTTCATTGCTATGTAGTTTTAATATCTATACAAATGTTAAAAGGGACTATATATATATATATAGATATATATATATATATATATATATATATATATATATATATATATATATATATATATATATATATATATACAATCTTCTAGTCACTGTGCAATGCACAATGAAATTGGACAATAGTCCACAGGTGCATCAACAGACAAAAATCAAACAAAACATGCACAGCAACAAATGAAGAAAAGGAATACATTTAAAATTCATTTAAAGTTGTCAGTATGCAGTAGTGTTAATTTTATGCAGGATCCAAGGGTAAAAGCCGTCCCTCAAACATTTTTTCTTAAAATTAATAGAACTAAAATGTTGCCCTAAGAGTAACAGTTCAAACAAGTGGTATTCAGGATTCATGTTGTCTTTCATGATGTTTTCTGATCTGCTGCAACAATGAGAATTAGAAATATCCACCAAGGAGGGCAGCAAGCAGCCAATTATTTTCTGGGCAATATCTATAATCCTTTGGACGGCTCTCTTAGGCAGGGTTTAGAGTTGCTGCTGTACCTTCTTGACCAATGTGATGGTATTGCTAGTCCAGGAGAGATCCTCTGCAATTCACATGCTGAGAAAATAATTTTAACCACCCTCTTCATACAAAACCCATCAATAACCCAAAGGCACAGGTGCTCTAAAAGTTCACCACCAGTTCCTTTGTCCTTAAGATGTTTAAAGCAATTTCCAAGCTCCATGCAATCAAGTTTTTTTTTTTTAGTTTACTCTTATAGCCCGCCACATCACTCACAGAAATGAGTCCAAACACAGTAGTGTCTGCCGCAAACTCAGTGATCATGTTGGTAGGATGGATTTGAATGCAATCACAAATGTAGGTCATGTACAGAAGAGAGCTTAACACACATTCCTGTGGGGCACCAGTACTGAGCATCAGTTGGGGAGAGGTGCAGGCCTATTCTGACAATGTGTAGACATTTGTGAGAAAGTCCTACAATAGATGGACTGAGATAGTCCTAGTTGGGTGAGCTTTGTGATCAGTCTGCTTGGAATGAAGTCAACAAAAAGCAATCTCACATAACAACCCTTTTTCTCTAAAGTGGGTCAATGCAATATGGAAAGCATTGCATTGTACAAATGAGACATCAAACTATGTTAATGTCTATACAAAACCTTTTTATATAAAACTCTAAGTTGTATGGAAAAATATTTGAACACAATTTTTTATCAGTGAATTTGCTAAAAATATAACAAAACCATGTGAAAAATAAATTCTAATTTTTATATATCCTTTTGAGTTAAAGGCATAATTTTATTCCCAGTATTGATGTATGACTATACACTTCACACAAGCACTTAGATGAAGAGTTGTATGTGCATGTATGAATATGTGTAAACATCCAATGAAACTAATTCTGAACCAAGTAAATCAAACATATTTAAAAGAGTCTTCACTAAATTTCTGAGCAGCTGTTAAAATAACAGGAGTAGATGATGGTCTGCTGAGGTTTGATATTCTGTTGTCATGATTTGTGTCATCAGAGGAATGGCTACAAAAGTAAGGCAAATGTGATGTACAGCAGCTAAAAGCTGGATATGCCTGACGATAGCAACAGTAAGCTACAGACAATCCCAGGAGAGAACCAATAGTCACGTCTGAAAAGAAAGAAAGGAACAGCAATTTTAGCACAGATAAGTGCATTTAGGAAAGAAATAATTTTTTTTTAAAAATGACTCTTTATTTTGTTATTTTCTTTCAGTTTTTTCTGTATCAGTTTTCCCTTGGGCCACATAAATAACCTGATCTTAAAAATAATTTGTTGCATATTAAACAGGATTTTTAAGCTCAATTTACATGATCAACTTCTGATTTGAATAATTTTGAACTCACCAGGGTTTTGAGATTCCTGTTGATTTTTATTTCCAGATTACAATTGAATCTATACTATTTTGACTTTATAGAAAAGGAGTTTTTATTTATAAACAAAAATCAGAATGCATAAGAAGATATCAGATGATTTTTTTTAGTGAGACTAAAAGTATTTCACAGATTGTGAAAACATGACAAGCTAGAAAGACATTAAATCAAGAAATCAATTTAGACCAAAGATAATTGACTTTTGTGTAAAGACAGTAGATAACATGCAAGGGAAATAATCAACTCACCTTGCCAGTGATGATGATAATCACATGTACGTGACAAAGCAACAATCAAAGCCTGAAAAACAGGTACAAAACTGACAAGTAAACGCCAAAGATAACCCCGACCATTTTGATTGAAACAATGGAGTTTCCCAAGCAAGTAGAATGTTGTGTAGCCTAAACCAGAAAAAGCAACTGCAAAAAAAAAAAAAAAATCAACTTAAAACCACAAAACTATTTTGTCCATACATAAATAACCCTTATTAAATTTAATCTACAATTTATCAATGAAAATTATGTTTTTACCAATCTACAATTTATCAATGAAAATTATGTTTTTACTACAGGTTTTCATTAATATAAAAAAAGAAAAGAATGGAAATATTTTTTAAGAAGTTAACCTTTCATTTCCCAAATTAAATACACTGTACTGTGAAAGTAATTACCTCCTATCAATGCCTGGTGGCAAAAAAATGAAACAGACAAAAAACAAGTTAAGATTTGATTACTTTTTATGTCCTTCTACATGAGAAAAATAATTTTATATTGAAAAATTCAACCCAACAGCAAAGAAAGGCTGAAGCTGTTTTATTATAACCGAAGTCATCAAGTTTTATGACTGTTCCTCAAAACCTTTCCTTGTACAATAACAATGGCAGTAAAATATTTTTTATTTCAAATTATGATATGTGAAAAAAAAAATTGTCGCATGTTACATCCTACTCTTACAAGGTGAGGTGGTTGCAATCATGGCTAGATGGTTTCAAATGTTATAGATATGAATTTTAAGTGGCTACAAATTTCTGTTTTATTCTATTGAAAAAATATAAAATTGAATTATAATCCACATTACTGAATGCGGTCTCACTGATATACAGAGACAATAAAAAAAAAACTCTTTTTCTTTCTCTCCTCTTCTTTCTTTCCTTTCCTGTCTGTTCACTCACCAACACCCATTTGCAAAAAAAAAAAATCTCCTTGCCCATCATTCTTTCCAGCTTTTATGCAACCACCACTCACCCATAATGCATTGAGACTTCCCTATATAAGAGTTACTACCACTTTTATAGCTTTTCGCTTCTGGTGGTGCCTTACAAGTTGGTTCCACAGCTTCTCTGCTACATGTAATTGCAGGTATGCTGATTTCAGATCTACAATCGTAGCAGCAACCCATCTTCTGTCTCCATTCTCACATAGTTTTTCCAAATACATCAATATCATCACTTCCCGTGTGGCATGATACGTATGTATTTAACTCCCTAAAGTCTAGTACTGGCCTAACTTTATGTTTGGTCAGTTGGTTAACCACCATCAGTGGCAATATTCCACTTTGGACTTTCTCCTTCCAAGATACCAGGATACCTTCTTCAACCCATCTATCCACCTCCTTTTCAAACTCCACTCTCTTCTCTTCTTGCATGGAATTCTCATATAAGCTAACCCTGTTCTTTAATATGGGTTGTCCGCTAGTCCAGTATCATTCAACGGTTCACTTTTCACCATCAAATTCAGTACAAAAATCCTTATCCTGAACTTTTAGCCCAGTCTGTCCACCACCTTGTAGTTACAGAGTTACTGCACAAGTGTGTCCATACCGATGATAACATCAATGCCATTGACAATGTACTCCAAAACAAGCACCCTTATCTTGAACTGCACCACTTCTACCAATAATATCACAGTGCTAGAGCCCTTGCATGCAACCTCTCTCCCATCAACTGCTTTTATAAGCATTCCTCCATTCAAACTACTCACCAACCAGGGAGTCACCAGGATCGTAGTGCATCCAGTATCCACTAGTACTCTTGCTTTCCTCCCCTCTACTACAACCGTTACAATTGGTAAGGTTTGGTGTTGCACCAATGTTGAACCTTCAGTGTAGCTACTGGCACAATAACTCCCCCTTGCCTGTTTCCCTGGGGACAAAATCTGACAATGTGTCCCTTCTCTCCACATCCGTAGCACATCACAGCAGGCTTTGGTCATTCCTTGCAATGTTTTAACATGTGCAGCCCACGACACTGAAAACATTGTCCATGAAACTTCCTTGTCTGTTCTGTTCCTGGTTCTTTAGCAGTCGGGCTTTGTGCCACAGCTCCTATCCCAAGGGATTCTCCTGCTCTATTCATGGTTAGCACCCTAGTTGCAGTTATCAGCTTGTTCATCTCTTTAGTTTCTACCTGGGGCAGCTGCTGAGTGCAATTGATATTTGGTCTGGGAATTTGTGAACAAATACCAGCTTTACCATCCTCTCTGCACTCCTTCCCATGAGTCCTGCCTATCACCTTATATTGTTAGCAGAGACATCGATGGATTCGCCAGTCCACTTGGATTTTATCAATTTTCCATATGCTACGAAAGGTCCATCCGTAATGGCTTTGAGTAGCATTTGCTCAATCATCTCTGTATCTGTCATATCAATCTCATTCATCTCCATATAGAGAGCCAATGCATACCCCTCAAAGTACAGTGGGATCAGACTTGCCAGGTCAGTGATATGTTACAACTTAGCAACCAATTTCACTTTTGTGAGCCATGCTACTGCATCTCCCTGTCCATCAAAAGGTCTGACCAAGTCACTGGTCACACACATTCTCCCCCTCTCTCCTTCCATAGTGAAATGCTGAAATTGCTTGTGGTCCCGCTGATATACAAAGACAATAAAAAAAAACTCTTTTTCTTTTTTCCCTCTTCCTTTCCTTTCTGTTTGCTCGCCAACACCCGTTTGCAAAAAAAAAAGCTTCTTGCCCATCATTCTTTCTAGTTTTATAGAACCACCACTCCTCCATAATGCATTGGCACTTCCCTATATAAATGTTACTTCCACTTTTCTAGCTTTTCACTTCTGGTGCTGCTAAGTTTTTACTTCTTTTCTCTCATCTTTTTACCACAGTGAATTTAGTAATTCAAAAATTAATGAGAAATTCTGGCTTTTTGAAAACCATTGCTCAGCCTAAAAGGTTTAAGTGAAATATCATTCTTCATGGCTAGACAAAAATCTTTCAGAAGGCTATGTATAGAATGGTGAGAGAAAAAATCTGTACAGTGCTTTTCCATATACCAACAATATAACTACTGCATGACAGACACAGGAAAAGATTTCTGAAGGCCATTGATCAGAAGAAATTTACAATGAACAAATTGAATACTGTGGCATCAGTATGTACTATCATTGTGTCAAGTACTGTATTGGGAACAGTGATTAAACCTAATACTGAATGACTTTGTCCCTTGAGAGAACTTTCTTCATCTGAAAACTTAAAGTTCTTAAAAAAGGCATTTAGCATGTTTTCTTACTACACCAAGTAGACCAACCATCAACAGAAATTCCTCAGCAGACTTCAACCAGCTAAAGAAAGAATTAGAAAAACTATGCTCCATTTGGATGATGAAAATTTACTCTTTGAGTTAGAATGCAATGATGTGATGTTGCTATTTCAGCCATTATAAACCAAGAACGATGTTCATTAGCATTTATGTCAAGAATATTAAAAGGCAGTGAATTAAAATACTATATTATAGAGAAAGAGACAGCAGCCATTATTGAAGCAGTGCATAAATGAAGCCATTGTTTGATCACAGACCAATGGCCTTTATATTTGATAGTAAAAGATGTATAAAAATTAAAAATGCAAAAATTCAGAAATGGAGAATGGCACTTGCAGCATATAACTATACAATTATATGCTGATCTGGTAAGGAAAACGTGGTTCCTGATATATTTACTTGTTCAACAGTTACTAACTCAACACTAGCAGATATTCACAACAAACTTTGACACCTTGGAATAACTCAACTCCTACATTATAGCAGATCAAGAAATCTCCTCTTTTCTATAGAAGATGTAAAGAAGACATGCATGTCTTGCTGAAATTAAACCCCGTTTTTATAGTCCACCAGAAGAAACCCTCGTCAAAGCAACAAAACCTATGGAGCAGTTTAGTATTGTTTTCAAGAGACTTCTGCCTTCTATCACATGTAATATATACTTATGATAATGGACAAATACTCACATTTTCCTGTTTGCCTTTCAGTATCCTAACATGCACACAACAACAGTGATAAGATGCCTAGAGTTATTTTTTAGCCTAGGCAAAATACTGAGTTACATACATGCTGCCCAAGGTAAGACTTTCAATATCTAAAGAATTGAAAGATTATCTTTCACAGAAAGGGATTGCCACTAGTAACACCATACTGTAACACCCAACAGGCAATACACAGATAGAATGGTTTAATGACACCATATAGAAACAATTATTTTGGCTTTTAGGTCATGTAACCTGCCTGAAAAGCATTGGGAACTTGTACTTTCTGAGGTGTTACACTACCGAGATTGTTGCTATGTAAAGCAATAAATGCTACAACCCAGAAATGTTTTTTGGCATTCTAGCAATGTTTATATTATGGAAACTCATTACTCTCTTGGCTATTGACAGCTAAACCCATATTACCAAGATGGTAAAAAATAGCAAAAACAATTTGTGGATTAAGTCAAATCCCTTTATAGAAACCCAACATATGCTAACATTAGATATCCAGATGGATGAGTCATCGACAGTTTGAAATAGCAATTTGGGACCCGGTCCCAAAGTCCAAACAACCCCAACATCCCCTACTATAAAACAAGATCTGGTAATACCTGCAACAGAAGACAATGCCATGTCCAAAAATGAGCTAAGGAGATCCAATCAAGTATCAAAACATTCCAATTGATATGGATATAGCATTTAAAGTTGATGTTATATTTTTCTAGGAGTGAAGAATTTTCTATTATATCATACTAACAATCACATGATTTGTATACTAACACTAATAATTCACATTGTAGCCAGCTTTTAGTTGAATAAATCTTGGATTGCAGCCCCAAGTCACTTTGATATTTGTTTAATTGTAAAATCACAAAGTGATTTCTACCTGCACTGCAATGAATTTTATAAAATCTGTTTGACACAAGCAAAAACTAAAATAGCCTATTATAGCAATGTAACTCACTTGTTTAAAAGGAAAAAAACAAAACACTCTAAAATATTACAAAACAATTACAAAAAGGAATTTTTAAAACAATGGGCTGGAGGTTTTCTCCTCTTCTTGAAGGTTTGTACTTACTTGTAGAATGTCCACTTGGAAAACTCTTACGACCTTCTATGATTTTCTCACGATGTCCAGTACATTCCATGTTCTCAACATAAACCCCATTAGGAAAACATCGCCAAAAGAAATCAGGACGAGGTCTGCAATAAATTACCAAACAAAATGAGGAATTTAAAAAGAAAATTACAGTTAACATTTTATATTTGCAGAAATCAGTAGTGTAGCTAGGGTGGGGCAGGGGAGTGGTCCGCCCCAGGCAGCACTTTTGGTCCGCAGTGAGTTTTCAAAAAAAAAAAAAAAACAATAGCAATATTTCAATAATTTAAAAAAAAAATCTGCGATAAGGAAGAAGATAGGGTTCAAATGAAGCCAATTTGTCTTTGATTTGCCAGCAATAAAAAAAAAAATTGTCACCAAAACATGCTGTCAGCTGGTGGGGATAAATCCCACTTACAAGACATGAGCAAAAGGTGTGAAAAAAATTTGAACATTTTTAAAGGGCTCGATGTAGAGTTAGATTAAGTGAATTTAGTGAATCCACAGTTTTTCACACCTATGTGAAAAGTCCAGACTTTGGTGTCAGTTCTTTGATTTTGATTTTTCATGTCTGTGAACTGTTAGTGAAAAAAAAAATGAAATAAGTGAACCAATTGTTTTTTTTTTATCTAATCATAAACCTAACTTTAATACAGATATAAAATCATTACTTTTCATAAATTATAAAATAGATAAATAAATAAATTGAAACAATTCCAATGCTTGAAGGATATCACATGCATTCCAATTTTTTCCAGAAATATTGAACGAAATTTTAAAAGAAAATTGAAAATTAATATATTTTTTAAGTGCAGAAACTTTATTTAAAATCCAAGAATGGGCATTTTTTTCAATTTTTCAATTTACAAGTTTTCATGGTAGTAAAACAATGCAATGTTTTATTTTTTTGTTTAGATAGTTGAAGCAAAATAGACTAAGAGTTAAAAGTAAGATAATATTTATTTCAGTTTTTAAAAGTGAAATTAATTTTATCGGACTCTTAATTCTTAGTCTAATACTTTGCTAATAATAAATTCAACTATGTAAAACAAAATAATTTAAAAAGACATTGCCTTTTTTTACATTGTTAAAAGAAAAACGATCCATGTTTCTGTTAATGTGGTATTTAATTTATGACTCCTCACTTGTTAAAATTGAAATAAATATTAAAAAATTGATAAATTATGAATTAAAAGTACAATGTGTTTTTTGTTTTTCTTTTTAAATAAAACAGGGTATATAAATAAAAACAAGTTATCTTTCTTTTAATATCGTAAAAAGATTTTAAATCTTTTCTGATAGGTTTCCATATCAATATCCAGATTTTTTCCACTCTCAAAGATTTGACATGTATGAACTGAAAAATGCCTATGAAAAAAAAAAAGGTTATCAACTTACCTGCCAACAATAACTTTAATGATATTAGTCAAACTTGCACTGAGAAAAACTGACAATGTAAGACCTGTAAAACAAGAAAATAAAGAATGAAATATTAAATTCAGATAATTATATAAATCTTTGTATCTCCAGAATGCATAAAAGCAATTTATCATAGGTTACATTTTTATAAGTCATAGATATGCACTACAATGTGTACACAAGTAGCACCTTCCCCTGCTGATAGACAAAAACCAACATAACATATTTTAGCCATCACAATGATAACTCCCTAATTTAAAATACACTGTAATGGATTTAGAAAAGAATATCGCAATCAAAAGAAAAGAAATACAATATCCCTGGTCTGATTTTGGAGCTATAAGTAAGTAAATTAAAAAAGAATGAGCAAGTTTGGCAATCAAAATATTAGTGACTAAAAACATTACCTCACCTCCCTAGAGATGACATCAATTGATACACTCTTTACAGTTTGTCTTTGCTTATTCTCAAGGTGATTTTAAATTAAAAAACTTTGTGAAGAGTCCTAATCTTAAAGATTTTGTTTTCTCTGACACTAAACAATGAATCATTAAAATACCTGCTGATAAAGTACTTGAGCAAATAGAAAAAAAAGTATGATTCTATCTGGAAAACTGTTTTAAGAAAATTAATCTGATATTTGTAAGAAACAGATGGTTAAATATTTTCTTTCTTAATAGAAATAGATATTTATCAGACACATGTGATAATTATCAACAATAAGAAATGATAAATACTGTGAAAAATTTTGAGATTAATCAGTCATTATTCCTTGAATTGTTTGCCTTAATATTTGAATTTCTTGTTATTATCACAAGATTTTGACAAATGACACACTTCAGCCTTCCTCAGAAGTTTGTTTTCCATTTTTATCTATTTACTGAATGTAGGTAGAAATTCACAAATCTGAGAATCAAATTTTCATGTTGATAATTAATTTTTTTTATTCAGACTGAAAAAATAGTGACTACATACACTGCTAAACTGATAACTATGCAAATTTTAATTTAGTAACTGTCATTTCTGCACTTGGATATGGAAGCTCTTAACAGTCATTATTCAATTCTTTATTTTCTTGACAAATAGAAGATACTAAATCTCATTGTGTTTTCTTTTAAAGTAACAATTAGAAACCTACCAAGCAGAGCTTGGAGAACATCCATTTTGTTGCGGCTATAAACATAAGCAATTAGTATTCCTGATAGTGGGACAATGACCACGATCACCTGAAAAAGAAATTATACTCAAAGTTAGCATTGAATAATATAACATAAGAAAGAGACAAAGAAACAAGTGTTTTGCTTCCCATGATTAAAATGTAAATTTAACAGCAATGAAAATGAGAAAACTTTATCAAAAACTGTTTTGCTCATTAGTGAAATCAGTTGTAAAGAACTGCTAAAATGTGGGAAAACATGTAACTGTATTAATCAATAAGAAATATTTACTCAAGGCAGAATATACTAATGAAATATATATATATATATATATATATATATATATATATAGTGGTTCACAGAGCACAAAGATATTACATTCTGATTCTAAGCAGAAGTGTTGATTCATACATGAATAAATTTGGTAGGTAATCTTTTGTGTGTATAAAGCAACTTGTATGCAAATTATCTTTTATTTTACTAAGTTTTCATTAAAACTATTTATCTTTTCAGTCTATAGTCTCTTTTTTTAACATACATTGACTTTCAGAATGTTTTACTGGATGTAGTTGGAAGCTTTTAAAATGAGACAGTTGCACTGTCACTCAACACCTAACATCCTAACAGAGCTTGATTAATAATCAATGCATAATATGTGATAAATATGATTCCATGATAATTCAAGTATGACTTGAGACTCTAATTGTGATGTATTTCTCCTTGGTGCCTGTTGTGAATTATAATATTTATTATAATGTTTCATTGATATTTATGTATTTATATATTTAGGAAAAACTTAATTATTCTGGACAGACTTATTAGGCCAGAGGTGGTAGTGGTTCACCCCTGGTTGGTTATAAAAAATTGAGACTTGGACTAATCATGAATCCGAGCAAGTAGTTATACAGATGGTTGTTTTGCTCTAGTGAAAGCAAGTTGACAACTACTTATCATGCTAAAGAAACCAAAATACACAAAAGTGACAACGAGGATAGCAGATTAATGTGGAAAAGTGGCATACATATTTTTTTCTTATAGTTGTAAAAGGCAGCAAATTCAAATGAATAATTTGAGGACTAAAAGTGTTATGAAGTCTGCTGATGATACAGCATTGTTTGGAATTAAAGGAGTGGTCAAGTGAAGAAGAAGAGTGGAAGAACTATGTAGAAATATTAAATTTTTACTTCACTGAAGATAAGAAACAAGCCATTTTATTGTTGGTGGTTGGTGCTAAAAATTACAGTGTTTTAAGAGGTCTTGCCAATAACAGAACAAATGAACAATCATATAAAAATTTATGTCAGTTAATGAAAAGACATATTCACCCTGTTCTCAATTAAATATATAAGCACTTTCTCTTCTATTCAAGGGAGAAGAGTGACAGTGAAACCATCAGCCATTATGTTGCTACACTTAGGAAATTGTAAGAAAAGTGTAATTTTGGGGACAGAATTAATGAACACCTAAGAGATAGACTGGTAGTTGGAGTAAAGGATGAAAAAATTCAACAACGTCTACTCAATGAAAGAACATTAACATTGAAGAAATAGCAGTGGCTACTGAATCTGCTATGAAATTCTCCAAGGAAATTCAAGGTGCACAAGGGGGTTGGGGGGAATGCATATGAATCTCTGACTTCACTGCATAGTTTACCCAGAAAATGAGTGTTACTGTTGTGAAAATACTAACCATCTTGCAAACAAATGTCCTTTCAAGGATAAAAACTGTTTTAAATGTGGACAGGCAGGACATACTCAGCAGAAGTGCAGGCAATGATGGTAATAAGCAAATTAGGGGAAAAATAAAAAAGGAAAAAGAACAGCAGTGAACAACATGGATGAGAAATTGGAAAACTGTTGCGATATAATAGAGATGCTGGGGCTAAATACCATGATAATGTCACATTCACCACTGCTGCAGAAATTCTGTTAAAAAAGAGGAGGGTGATAAAGGTCGTGGACACTGGGGCCTTGTGTTCATTAATGAGTTTTAAGAAGTTACAGGAATTTGGGACTTTAGAAGATTTAAAGGAGAGCTCCTTAAAGTTAAGGACCTACACCAGAGAGGTGGTGAAACTATATTGTGTAATGGAGGTTGATGTGAAGTACAAAGGGACAGAGGATCGGTTGCCATTATTTGAAATTGAAGGAGTTGTTGGGTGAGTTTGAGCCTGTATTTAGCAAGGAGTTGGGTTGTTTGAAGGATTCCAAGGTAAAATTACCGGTGGACAGAACAACAACTTTTCAATTTTGTAAAGCTCATCCAGTGCCTTATGCACTGAAGGAAAGAATAGAAAAGGAACTGGAACAACTAGAAAGCCAGGGTATACTTAAGAAATTCAAGTATTCACATTGGAAAGCACCTATATAATACCAGTACCAAAAGATAATGGTGGAGTTATTCAGAGTTGTGGAGACTACAAGCTGACCATAAATATGGCTGCTCCTTGTGACACCTATCCAATACCAAGGACTGAAGATTTATTTTGCTACATTGAAGGGTGGTGAGAAGTTTAGAAAACTTGATTTGAGTCAAGCTTATCAACAACTGGAATTGGATGAGAAAACATGAGAGTTGCTCACGATAACACTCATCATGGTTTGTACCAGCTGATATGCTTACAGTTTGGTGTGCATAGCACGCCTGGAATCTTTCAAAGAGAGATAGACAAAAGGTTAAAGGATATCCTTATTTGCAAAGTGTGAGTGGATGACATTTTGGTTTCAGGGATTAATGACACTAGTCATTGTGCGAACCTACGGAAAGTATTTGTCTGCATTGGACAAAGCAGGTCTAAAATTTAAAAAAACAAAACAAATGTCAGTTTCTTCTTCCAGAGGTGACATATCTTGGATTTAAAATTTGCATAGAAGGTGTAGTTCCCCTGGCTGAAAAGGTGACTGCTATGCAGAGGCCCCTACCCTCCATAATGTAACAGAGTTGAAGGAGCCCAAAATTATTACAACAGTCACTTGCCCAAATTATCCACCGTACTGGAGCCCCTTCATCGATTGGGGAGCTGATCAGAAGAGGGCTTTTGAAAAAACAAAGAAAATGCTGCATTCAGTGCCTCTGCTGATGCATTTTGACCCCTCAAACCCCATTCTGGTGCATGTGGATGCTATCTTCTATGGAGTAGGGGAGGTAATGGCACATAGGATGAAAAATGGAATAGAGAAGCCTGTGTGCTGCATATCTCAGACCCTGTCTGCTTCCAAAGGAACTATGCATACATAAAAAAAGGCTTGGCCCTGGTGTTTGCAGTTAAAAGGCTCCATCAGTATTTGTACAGAAATTTTTTCATGCTATACACAGACCACAAGCCACTGCTGGGACTGTTTGCTGAGAACAAACCAATTCCTCATCTTGCTGCTTCAACATTGGGCACTATTCTTAGTGGCTTATAACTACAGGTTGGGATAATGAGCTGGTACGTTCAACAATAATGCTGACTGTCTCAGTTGTCTTCCAGTAGTGTCCCAAGAAGAGAATCATTCCATCATCATGAACAGAGTGAACATGATGGATTTGGTTGATTCTCCAGTAACAGTGGCTGAAGTTAAAATGAGGCTAGAAAGAACACAATTCTGAGCAGGGTACATGAAGAGATATTGAATGGCTGAAGGAACATTACTTTGCATGCAGAATGGAGACCTTACTTTATTAGGCAAGAGGAGTTGAGTTGTGAGGGTGGTACAATACTGTCAGAGAGTCAAGTTAAGGGTAAAGGTATTGCAGGAACTCTATCAGACACACATTGGAATTGTGCACATGAAAGCTCTTGCTCAAAGCTATGTGTGGTGGCCAAACTTGGACACAGACATCAAGAGGAACTGCAAGACTTGTGGGACATGCTTATTAAATCAAAGTAAACCAAATCAAACACCCATTCATTGCTGAGAATATCCTAGTTAACCCTGGGAAATGATTCATGTGGATTTTGCTGTCCCCTTCATGGGATGTATATTTATGATTGTAGTAGATGCTTATTTAAAATGGATGGAGATATGCATAATGAATACATATACTGCCCAAGCCACAATAGAGAAGCTGAGAGAGGTATTCATCACAAATGGCCTGCTGGTATTGTTAGTGAGTGATAATGGCCTGTGTTTTACCAGTGATGAATTCAAGCAGTTCCTGAAATCAAATGGTATCCACCAAATGTTCACTGCTCCTTATTCTTCATCCAATCATCAGGCTGAATGTTCAGTGCACACATTTAAAGATGCACTGAAAAAGTGAAGAATGGAAGAGGAAGCAACCCTCAAAACCCAAGACACTGATTCCTATTCTCTTTTAGATCCACTCCTCATACAGCAACAGGAGTTTCCTCTGCTGAGTTGATGTTTAAACGTCAGTTACAAACTGCTTTTCATTTACTGAAGCCTGATACATTTCACCAAGTTCAGGTTTATCAGGCCAATATGGAACAGGGAACAAAGGTGATGAGTCCCATGCAACAATTCAAGGTGGATGATTATGTAGAATTTCAGAGCTGGTGAGCGGTGGATGGAAGGCATAATTATCAGACAACTAGGGTCTGTAAATTATGAAGTGGGAATGGGTGGAGGCTTGATGTTTGTTTGTTTGTTTTGTTTTACAGCATATCAACCTCAAAGGGTCATTTAATGCCGATGGCTTTTTTTTTTTTTAATATTGTTTTGTTAGAAAACCATTTCTGTTTCTCCCCTTTTTTTTTTCTTTTTTCCTTTTAAACATATAACTTTCTTTTTAAATTTTCTGATAGAGGCCGATTTTCTTGAAATACAAAAAAATGATTTGGGGGCTGTTTTTTTCAAATATATCTTTAATATTATTTTCTTTGTAGAGATTTTTTCTTGTTTCTGTGAAATCAATGTAGTCTGTTAGAATGTGTTTAATTGTGAATGGGGTCTGACATGGTATACAGAAAGGTTGATCTTCTCCTTTCAGGAGATATGAGTGGGTTAAAAATGTATGGCCTATTCTTATTCTTGCAAGTGTAACTTCTTCTTTTCTGTTTAGCTTCGTATTATGTTCCTGTTTTTTAATTTTTGGCATGATTTTGTATAGTTTGTTTTGGGGAAATCCGTTCCAGTAAGTTTGCCATTTTTTCCTTGTGTATGTATTGATGTGTCTTCTAAGATGTGTGTAGGGAATTTTAAAGTTTACGTCAGTTGGGATATTTAAGGCAGCTTTAACTGCTGAATCGGCTAATTCATTTCCTCTGATACCTGTATGGCTTGGAATCCAGCAGAAAATAATTTCTTTTTTGCTTTGGCTGTTTAGTTGCGATAGCTTGTTGAGTAATTTTGCAATTAGAGGATTATCTGTTTTTTTATTCTTTATTGCTTTTAGAGCAGACAGAGAGTCTGAAAAGATTATGTATTTGGGATTTCTGTTGTTAGAGATTAGATTGAGTGCTAAGGTTAGTGCATGTATTTCTGCACTAAAAATAGAGGTTTCTTTTGGGAGGTTTGATTGTTTTGTTATTGATTTGTTGAGTACCGCTGCACTGGCTGTTGCATCATTTTGTTTAGATCCATCTGTGTAGATGTGTATGTGGCTTGGATATTTTTCTTTGATTTTGTTAAAATCTTCTTGGAAAGTAGTTGGATGTGTTTTTTCCTTTTGGTGTTTATTTAAACTTAAATCTATCTTGGGCGTTATGATTTCCCAAGGTGGAATTTTGGATATTGTGGGTTGGAGTACTCTGGTTGTGGGTAAGGCTGCGTCGTTGATGGTAGGGATTATTCTGAGGCCGAAAGGTTTAATTGCATTTTCCTTTTGTTCAAAGGATTCTTTGTATTTGGGGTTAAAAATATTGTCGTATGTAGGGTTGTTTGGATTTGCTTTTACTTTAGTGTAGTACTTAAGAGCTAAGTTGTTGATTCTGATTTTTGGAAGGGGTTCATAAGCTTCAGTGTATAGACTTTCAACTGGGGTAGTTTTGTAAGCTCCCAGGGCTAGTCTCAGCCTGGTGTGGTAAATAGGGTTTAATATTTTTAAGTAGGATTTCCTAGTAGATTGATAGATGAAGCATCCATTGTCTAGTTTTGATCTGACTAGAGATCTGTATAGTTTCATAAGGGTGTGTCGTTGTCAGCTCCCCAATCCTTGTGAGCTATGACTCGTAGCAATTGTAGTGCTTTATGACATTTTCCTTTGATATAGTTTATATGTGGAATAAAGTTTAATTTTTTATCGAAGATTATACCTAGAAATTTGTGTTGATTTACAAATGGTATGTTTTCTCCTTCGAGCTTTAAGTTGGGATCGTTGTGTAGTTTGCGCTTGTTGCAAAAATGAATACATTTGGTTTTGGTTTTAGATATTTTGAAACCGTTATTGGTTGCCCAGTTGTTGATTTTGTTTATGCAATATTGTAATTTTCTTTCAATTGTGTGGATGTATTTGGATCAATAGCTTATGGTGAAATCATCAACATATAGGGATCCATTTATGTCAGGGGTAAATTCTTTAGCTATATTATTTATTTTGATATTGAACAAGGTTGTTGATAGGATGCTACCTTGTGGTACACCTTCTTCTTGTTTATATATATCAGATAGAGTGGATCCTGAACGTACTCTGAAGGTTCTATTAGATAAAAAATTTGAAATAAAAACAGGTAATCTACCTTTTAGTCCAGTATTTTGTAGATCTTTTAGAATTCCATGTTTCCATGTTGTATCATAAGCTTTTTCGAGGTCGAAAAAGATAGTTGTTACATGTTGATTCCTTATGAAGGCTTCTCTAATGTAGCTTTCTAAATTAGTTAAATGATTGATACACCCCCGATTTTTACGGTAGCCACATTGTATGTTGGTTATTAGATTGTTTGTTTCGAGGAACCAGATTAGTCTGTTATTAATCATCCTTTCTAAAGTTTTGCAGAGGCAGCTAGTTAAAGAGATTGGTCTGTAGTTGGAAGAGATCGGTGGATCTTTTTTGGTCTTGAGTACTGGAATAATTATGGCTTGTTTCCATAGGTTAGAGATGTTGCCATTAGTCCAGATATTATTGAAAATGTCGAGGAGGTATGTTAGGGAGATATCTGGTAACTGGTTAAGGAATTAATAATGTATGTCATCCGGACCCGTTGCGGTATTATGACATTGTTTTAAGGAATTTGATAATTCTGAAAGGGTGAAAAGTTGGTTATAATTTTCAGTGTTGTTGGATTTGAAATTTAATTTTTCTTTTTCAACAATTTTTTTAATGTTTTGAAATTTTCTGCTATAATTGGCAGAAGAAGAGTTCTGTGAAAAATTTTGGGCAAATGTGTTTGCGATTTCTTTTGGGTCGGTAATTATTGTATTATTATTAACAAGGTGTTTCATTGCGGTGTTTTTATTTTTGCCAGCAATCTTTCTGATAATATTCCAGACAGTCTTTGTGTTTGTATTTGAGTTTATTTTGGACACAAAATCTTTCCAAGAAGAGCCTTTGAATTCCTTTATTGTTAGTCGTACCATTGCTCTGTATTTTTTGAAAGAATTTAGATTCTCTGTAGTTGGTTGTAGATTGAATTTGCGAAGGGCAGCCCGGCGTAACCTGATTGCTTTTTTGCAATTGTCATTGAACCAGGGTTTGTTATATTTGGTGGATTTGGAGGATTTTGGAATGCATTTTTCTGCAATAGATATTATTGTTTCTGAAAAAAAGGTGACGTGGTCCACATTTTCAGTATTTGCATTTGAAGTGAGTTCAGATGAACACATTAATTTGAATTTTTCCCAGTTTGCTTTTTTAAATTCCAGTTGGGAGTTTTATCATTTAGATTTGGATTTAGGTTATCAAGGATTATGGGGAAGTGGTCGCTTCCACAAGTATCACTGTGAACTGACCAATTAAAATCCATGAAGATGGAGGGATTACATAAAGATAAGTCTATTGCTGTGCGGGTACCGGAGGAAGGACATATATAGGTTGGGGTTTTGTTGTTGTAGAGGCAAAGATTGTTATTATTGATGAATGATTCTATGTCTTTTCCTCTTCTGTTAGTGTTTTTGCAGCCCCATATGGTGTTGTGGCTGTTGAAGTCTCCAAGAAGTAGGTAAGGGGTGGAAAGTTGATCTATAATTTTCTGCAGTTTGTCTTTATTTATTTCTGCGTTAGGTGGTATATATATGGAACAAATATCGATTTGTTTATGTAAGGTTATTTTGACGGCTATTGCCTGTAGATCAGTTCTTAGGTTTATGTGACTATGTGGTACATTATTTCTGACCAGGATAGATGTACCACCTGATGCTCTAAGGTTAGAATCTTTAATATAGTTGAAATGTTGATACCCTTTCAGATTAGTTTTGTTGTCACTTTTAAGGAAGGTTTCCTGAATAACAGCTGGGTTTATATCTGCTATTAGCAGAAGTAGTTCGTTAATGTTGGCCCTCATACCGCGGAAGTTCCATTGCAGTATTTTGTTTGGATTTGTATCCATTATGATTAGGGTGATTTTTTGGGGAGGATTTAGGATTTGACCTTTCCTCGTAGAGTTCGAGTAGGAAGAGGGATTTTATCAGAGTTTGTTGTTGAAAGGAAAAACAGAAAGCCGTTTAATTTTTATATTTTTTTTCCCCAAAGATTTTGTTCGCTGGTGGATTGGGTTTCTATTTCCATATCTTCCCATTCTTTGGGTTGAGTTGTTGATTCATTTGATTTTATGTTTGATTTATCTCTATTACTAGAGGTTGACCGAGATCGTGGTTTGGTTTTAATGGGGTTGATTTTTGTTGAAGAATTTTTTCCATTTGTTATTTTTGTTTGCTTAGAGGATGTTTTTTTTGTACCATTGTTTTTGTTGTCGTTTCTTGATTTTATATTTGCGCTTTTGTGGAGGATTGGAGAACTCGCTTTATTGTGAGAGCTTTGTTCTTTAAAGTCTTCTGTTTCTAATATATTATAGCTGTTGTGGAGGGGGATTTGTTGGTTTATTTGTATATTTTGATCGATTCGGTCTGGTTCTGATTTGCTTTTAGGGATTTGTTTCTGATTTTGGTCGTTTATCAGGGTTTTAGTAGACACCGTTATTTGATTTTTGTCAGTTTCTTTTTGAGTTGTTTTTAAAGTCTCAATAAGATTTTTTAGCTCAAGGACCAGATTGCCAAGCAGGTCACGATTGCTTGTTTGGTCTGGCTTTTGAATGATATTTGCATAAGTATTTGCTCCCCAATAAGAATCTACTATCTTCCTTGCTTCTGGGAAGGATATATTTTTCTTGTATTTTACTTTTGTGATCTCTTTTTCCTTTTTAAAAATCTTACATGTTGTTGAGTATGCTGGGTGATTTTCACTGCAATTTGGACATTTAGTTTCATTAAAGCACTCATCTTTGGTATGATTTGGCTCCCTAACGCCACACTTTCCACATGTTTTGTGCCCTCTACAAATATCCCTGTGGTGCCCAAATTTATGGCACTTAAAACATCTCAGGGGAGCCGGTATATAAGGGTTAACTTTTTGAATTATGTACCCAATTTTGATCTCCTTAGGCACTTCAGGGGTATCAAAAGTTAAAATATAGGTATTAGTAGGCATGATTTGACCACTCCTTTTTGTGCTGATCCGGACGTGATCAATTATTCCTTGCTTTTTAAGAGCATTTCTGATTTCCTCATCTGTGGCTAAGGCCAGCTCATGACTTCTTATAATGCCTTTTGATGTGTTTAATTTTTCATGAGCAAAGGTCTTACTGTGGAAGTGTGGAATTTTTTCATTCCTAAGAAATATTTGGCATCTTTGGGATTATCTACTTCAACTAGAAGATTTCTGTCTTTCATTTTTTTTATTGTTTTAGGGTTACTGTATTGGAATAAAATTTTTTCTATTAAAAATGGAGATAATTCACTTATCTTTTTTCCTTCTAGGGTTTCAATAACTATGAATTTTGTGAAATTTTTCCTTTCCATATATTCAGAAGAAATCTTTCTTCCTGATTTGGATTCCCACTCACTATCTGAGTTGGAGACATCAGAAACATTGGAATGAGTTCTTTTGGTTTTTCCATTATTCTTTATTTGGTTTCTGGGATTTTTATTGGGGTATTCGATATCCATGTAAATATGTTTGGTTTTTTCATCTTTCTTGCTCCTCACCCTCCTCGGAGCCCAAATATGGGAGATGTTAGGGGGGAAACCCATTCACCCTTTCATCTCAAGGATACAAAAAAGGTATACTCAATTAGTTCAGTTTCCACCGTCATTTTCTGATTCTTCCTTCAGTTTTGTCTTCCCAGTTTTATAGACACATCGGGTAAGGAACAGTCATGTGGTTTTGTCTCAATAAATTGATTGACCCTTGTCATCGCCTTCTAACACTTACTTGGTTTTTGCCTGTGTTTATGATAAGAGCAAAAAAAAAAAAAGATGTTCTATCTTTAGATTTTATTCTTGGATGTTGTGATCAACATTTGTAAGTGTGTTAAGGCTTGACATGACTAGCCGATTGATCGGATCGGGGCCCCTCCGACCGCCCGTCTAGCCCAGGTAAGGGCCAAAGTGATGTGTTGCATGACTATGACCTTTTTGCACCTGAGCCATAGCATGCTCAATCACCAGGATCCCGTCCCCAGACGACACAGGCCGTCACCCACGGCTAACAGGTGGCCCCATTGAGGGACTTTTACCCTCTGCAAAGGTGCAGTCGACGTATTCTGAAGCCCCGCCAACAGGGCGGGGGTGGAGGCTTGATGAGACAACATGTGGATCAACTAGTGATACTGCCCCCCAATATCACAGTGAAAGTTATGCCCAATGTGCCAGTTGTAAAGGTACCTGAATTTCCTAAAGTTCCAGAAAACCTTGAAGCATCTGGAGTATCAGCTGACTCTCCAGCAAATGCTGCAATGATTTCTGAAATGCCAAATGCTACCAAGATGCCTGAGATTTGGCAATCAGTCTGAATTTGGAAATCGCCATCCAGGTTTGGGGACTGGGTAGCAAAGTATAGTTTGGAGGTGTTGTGTAGCAAAAAACCTAATTATTTGGGATGGATTTATTAGGTCAGAAGTGGTGGTGGTCCATCCCTGGTTGATTATAAAAGATCAGCACTTCGACTAATCAGCAGTCCTAGCAAGTAGTCACTACAGATGACTATGCTGCCCCTATGGAAGCATGCTGACAACTACTTATCATTCTGCAGAAACTCAAATACATAAAAGTGCCAAAAAGTTGGTTTTAAGCTCAGGTAAAAGGGCAGGGCTTTAAATGCAGTAAGACTGTCTTCATTTGCCATCTTTATGTCAAACTGAGCTAATCAAATATTAACATATACTGCCATATGATAATTACAAATTAGAGTCACTTATTACTGATATGATAATTATTGTGCTTTTAGTTGTCCAAGCACTCTATTTACATTATCCATGTAAAGATCATTGAATGAAATGTCAAAGAGAGTTGAGTGCAACTATATTAACAGCAAATGTTTATTTCAATGACATGTGATTAAATCAAATTTAAATTAACAAAATGAAATTAATATGGTACTATCCCACTGCTGTTTAAACTAATGAGATTAAGTATTGTCACAAAACAGTATCTTTCTCATTATTATTTTGATCCTGTTTCAGTATAACATTAAGGGATTTTTTTTAATAGCAAACATATAGTATACAACTAGAACTACAATTAATAGCTGCCTCCACCTTTGTCACCCTTGTAGAAATTTATGGAGTCTTCTATACACACAAAATTTTGTTCACATTTCTCTCTAATGAATATCTGAATTTTGT
The DNA here is from genome assembly GCA_964036315.1 of Acanthosepion esculentum. Taxonomy (NCBI): domain Eukaryota; kingdom Metazoa; phylum Mollusca; class Cephalopoda; order Sepiida; family Sepiidae; genus Acanthosepion; species Acanthosepion esculentum. The sequence continues at coordinate 139,240,109 of OZ038481.1, forward strand.
AAAGAAATTACTTAGTGTAGTTTTGCTATTGAAAACTGATATTATTGTTTATTCTTTCAGATTCTTTGTCAAGTGTAGTAGTGGTTGGTTAGTGCTATCACTAATTGGAACATATGTATGAGTAAACATTATGTATAGGTTCCCTACATAAGGTAGTGATGCTGGTACTTGGACTGTAAAATCAATACTGACTACATACATCTGCAATCCCTAGTTGGAAAATCATAACAATATGGCATTACCGATAGGATCTTTGTTGCATGTAGAAAACCCAGACTTCGTTGAAACTTGGATAAGGTGCTTCACACTCCTTGCTAGAACAAGGAAACTATGAAACAACAAAATAAATGGAGGTGAAAATGAAGTCACAGATTTGTTTCTGGCAGCAACTGGTTGTGAAGCTGTTAGCAAGATTCTGTTGATGATTTATCCAACAGAGGTGGAAGAACTGGCATTTAACCAAATCGAAGAGATTATTCTAAGGAATATTTGATCAAGGAAATGGTTGGTCATTGCCAAATGAAAACAAGCTCTTGTCATTAAAATAAGAATGCGAAGAACCCATTATGAAATTTCTGTACTGGCTATGAGATGCCAGCATATATTGAGAATTTCAATGTTTAGGACAAGAAGAAATATCTATTGAAGAGGTATTGATTCAACTAAGACTGATAGAAGGTATGTGGAATACTTTGCATAGATTTAAAATGTTAGAATGGTTACAATTAAACCAAATATCATTAGAGGCATGTATTGAATCTATACAACAGGAAATGTATGATTTAAAAAAGAAAAATATAAACTGTCGAAAAAAATTGAAGACATTTTAAAAAGTGAAACTGATGTTTTCTCAATACAAAAGAATCAGAAAGAAAATGCCTTAACAGAAATTAAATGGAATGGGGTAAATTTAAAAATGCAAATTGATGCCAGCAACAATGCAACATTAATTCTGAAGAACTCTTGGGAACAAATGGGTAAACCGAAACTATACAAAAGTCATTTAAAATTAAGACAGTTTGATGAGGCATGCATAATGACAGACTATTTTGAAGAAACATTTGAAAATTAACCCCAGGATTGAAATTGTTACTATTGTAGTTGCAAATTGTAATAAAAATCATAGGTTAATAGCACATCTAATTCATGTTATGAATTCAGATAATCCTGAAAAAGGAATGTTAAAAGATTATAAAGCAAATATTAAATTGAAAGGAAATTGTAACTGTTATATTTTGATTCTCACAGACTTCCAATTAATTTATTACTTCTGGTAGTTGCAAAACTATGTAAAATGTTTAAACAAAGTATTTTGGAACATGTTCCCCAGGGTGGGAGTAAATGGCATCATCTATAGCAGTTCTGAAAAAGCCAAATGGTGATTTTTTAATCTGTGGTGACTATAAAGTAGGCTAAGCCATAAGATTTGTTTGTATTCTTATACTATCCCAAACCCTGAAAATATATTACATTCATCAGCAGGAATGAAATGCGTTACAAAAATTGATCTAAAAAGCACCTACTATCAAATTCAAAGTGATGATAAATTTAAGTAAATCACCACTATTAAAACCCTAATCAGATTACTTAGATAGAGTTGTATGCTTTATGGGGGTGAAAACAGCAAGTGTCATCTTTCAAAAAGCAATAGAAAATGTTCTAAGAGGGGACATAAAAAACATGATGATATATCAAGATGATATATGTTTGGGGGCAACCAAAGAAGAAGAGTTGAAACAAAAAGCCAACCAAGTATTAAACAGATTAAGTACATCTGGAATGACTATTAAAGAAAATAAATGGGTACCAAATTTTATAAGACAGAATTTTACCAGACCAAAGTTTGACACAGAAATATTAGAGATATCTCCTACCAATAAAAAAGAATTAGAATCCTTTTGAAATTTAATAAATTTTTATAGTAAATACTTATCTGTCCAAATATTCAGAATTGATTGAAGTGTTTGCCAAGTTGCTTAAAAAGAACAATGAATTTAAGTGGACTAATATACAACAAACAGCATTTGATAATTTTAAAAATACTCTTGCAAAAAGCCCATTATCAAGATTTTTGTGTCCCAATAGGAAGATGTATTAACAAAAGATGCCAATAAAAATTCCATATTGGATCTTAGCACAAGAAGGACACCCAGTCATGTATCTTTCTAGAGCATTAATGTCAACCGGATCTAATTACTCAAATATAGAAAAAGAGGTTCTACTTATAGTTTGGAGCACTAGTAGAGCTTGTCAATTTTTATTGGGCAGAAAATTATTGTTGATATCTGACCATAACCCCCTAGAATTGATTTTTAACCTGAAGAAAGAATTACCAAAAATTACATCTTCCAGAATATTAAGATCATCCATAATGCTAATGGCTTTTGATTTTAATATCAAATATGTAAAAGGAAATGCTATTCCCCAAGTAGATGCATTATCCAGATTACATTTTAAAAGAGCAATATTTGAAAAGATGGAAGATGAATTTTTGCATTGGGTAGAAACTGACAATCTACTGATAAATCAACTTGCTTCAGAAACATTACAGGATACAATATTAAGTAAAATTGTATGTAGAATATAAACTAATAAATGGAATAATTGTTCAAAATCTGAAAGGCCATACAAAGAAATTAGTCATAAGTTAACTGTAGAAAATGATGTATGCAATGGAGATTTAGTAGTACCAGCTGAAAAATGTAGAAAGTATGCATGACGATGTGCAATGTAAAATTACAGCTACATGGAAGCATTTGGAAGTAGAAGTATGGTAGCCTGAATAGGCATGCAATGTTGAAAATCAGGTACACAAATGTCTGAAATGTGCCGATATAAAAATTTTTTTCCTCAACAAGATGAAATTGAGAGTTTTTACCAAGACTATTACTTAGTAAAAGAACTATACCACATGTTGACAGATTAGAAAGTCTGCCTACATTAATGGGAAGACAGATGAGAGCCCCATTAACCGTGTCATACTCCATTAATGAAAAAATTTGGTACAAGAAAAATAGAGAATCTGCACCCAAAAGGGCAAATTTTATACTGCAAAAGGAACACACTACAGTACAGCATTAATGTTTAAAAAGAGCAATAATATTCTTGCCCATGTGATCAAATAAGATGCAGACAAGAATACAAAGGTGAGATGGAAATTGAGATAAGAAGTCAGTCCAGCTCAGACCCTATAAATAGACAGGAAATGAATGATGAGGAGTCAATGGAAAACCTAGGCAATTTGGACAATTCAAGCATTGATTGTCAACAGGACTTCTCCAACAAACGAAACATATCTAGATCTCCCATAGAGAAAGATACACACAGATCTCTAGAGAGGAGGAGAGAAGGAAGTCAAAATGAAAATACAAATGGACAAAGAAGCCTGAGATCAACAAAGGGCATAAAGCCTATTCAATGTAGTAGTGATTGATTAGTGCTACCACTAATTAGTATATGTGTATAAGTAGACGTTATGTATAGGTTTGCTATGTAAGATAGTGGCAATAGTATTTGGACTGTAGAATCAATATTGACTACATACAACTGCAATCCCTACTAGAAATATCATAATATCAAGCAAATGGTTACAATTATACTGCTGCCACTATGGTGTCAGTAATAGTAACAGGTAGGTTTTTACAGGATAGTGCTGCTAGCTCTATGCCCAAGTTGTTGCTTTCTGGATTGGATGTCTGTAGCGGTGACTTACCTCGAATAAAGTTCCCACTCAGTTTGTAAGAGTGGGGGAGGGAGACATGCCTTTCTCAAAAACATTGAATCTTAGAATTTAATTTGCAATGCTGTTACCATTAGGCTACTGGCACTGCTGCTCTTCTTTTATACCAAGTAGAAATTCTTTGAATCAATTCAGCAACTCTACTTATGTCCTAACATATCACTTAAAAATAATCTTAGATCCAATAAACTGACAATAAGTAAATCTGAAACACCAAGAATCAAGTGTAAAATGTTTACCATTTATTATAGTTATTATTATTCATTCATTAAATAATATTAACTGGTGGCTTTACACCAGAGACGACAGCAAGTCTTCTCAATACTCCACTGCTCTTCTTAGTATTCTAGGTGTTTTCATTAATATTAACTCCTCCTGATTTTCATTCAAGTCAGATAGGATAGAAGATTATCATAATACTAAACAGCATTTTCAGAACCTGGAAATAGTCCTCATGTCAGAAGCTACAAATTCTTCCTAGCACATTCCCATTATGCACAGATTTTAACCCAAGGAAATTCTCACATATTTAGAGCTTGTCTCCCAGCTTTTTGTTTTAATCTTAAAATCAAGTCATATGCAAGTCTGAAAAGTAATTTAATAAATTTGTTAGAATTGGAGAAAGATACTCACCCATAATACGTGAATAGGAACATAACTTGGTGTTTCAGGATTTTTGTATAACCATAATTCCTCCTTTTCTATGTGCCTTACAAATGGTTCTAAATGTTCTGTGTAACTAAAAGAAAAAATAAGAAAGTCATCATAAAAAGAGGTTTCATAAAAAAGATTCAAAAATCAAAAGGAACATAATCATGTATTTTAATTTTATCATAACTCTATATTTTTCATTTTTATTAACCTGTTCACTGCCAACTATATTTAATATTGTAATTTGTCAAGTAGAAAGCCTTCTTTGCATGCTTAAAAGACATTTATTTTAATAAAATAATGTTTACAACATAATAAATATATATATATATATATATATATATATATATACACACACACAGTTTAAATAAACATGGAATTTACTAAGATATATATCTACACATAAGGTCCAAAGTTGTGTAAACATTGACAAGTTATCACCAACGAAGTAAATATGTAACTTTCCTTTATTTGCTAATTTCTTTTATTTGATCTCGATTGATGTCTTGCAAAAAAAGACAATTAAATATCTACTCTGGTTCTAAATATATGACTTACTAAGATGGGTTATCTATAGCAGGAAGCAACAGATAAAATCCAAAGATATGTAAGGAATTGAAGAAATTCATATTTTTTTAATCCAAACATGGAAACAAAGTTGAAAAGAATTTTTTAAAACAAGAAATACACAAAACTTTTAAGAGGATATGTGAGGTGATATGAAAACTGACTTAATTTAAATTTCATAAATAAAAACCATTATTAATTATAAAGTCTGGCAGTTTGATCCAGACTTTATAATCAATAATGGTTTTTGTTTCTGAAGTTGAAATTAAGTCAGACATCTATTGTTCTGAAGGTAAGCCAAGATTTCATGACATAACAATGGCTTTCAGAAATATTTCGAGTATGAATTAAAATTGCTTTTCAAAATCTTGTTATTTTTAATTCCTACTTCAAATATAAGCATAGTTAATAAAAAGACATGTAAGTGTTTCAGTCCAAACCTAAGCATATGATTCTTGATCAATTTAAAAGGTTTAATCAAAAGTAAAGAAATAAATAATTGTTATACTTACAGGTAAAAGAAAAAAACCAAGATTCGCAGAATAATTTCTGCCCAAATATTTTCAACCAAACTGATAAGCTTCATTGTTTTTCTCATATAAAATGCCATGAAAGATGGCAATTACATATGCTACCATGTGTCTGTGGAAAGAAAGAGGAAAATTTTAAAACTCTAAAATTGGAATTGAAGGCATTTCTCTCTCTCTCTCTCTATATATATATATATATATACACACACACACACTACAGTTCCAAAGTTTGAGGCCACCACTGGTAATTTTTTAAACTAACCCCCAAAATAGTTGTTTTGTACTTTAAATAAGAGAAAATTGTTATACATGGTTAAAAAAAAAAGTGAAACATGATTTTTTTTTATTAGAAATTTTATTATGACAAAAAAAGTTTTTGTTCTCATCAAAATATCTTCCTTCAGCTTTGATTACTGCAGTACAAATTTTTGCTATCCATTGCAAAAGTTTCTCAAAGTATAAGTTTGATAATTGATTCCATTCTTTTCTCAATGACTCTAAGAGCCATTTTTCATTTTTTTCACTCTTCTGTCAAGTTCATTGCATTCTAATTCTGGGGATGGCTTCAAACTTTTGAACTGTAGTGTATTGTATTTTTGTAATTCCCATTGTCAGAACACATACATTTCATGTGTAAACACTGGCTAGAGATTATTGATTTTTCTAGGTTGGTAGGGTGGCAGCTGTTAAAGTTTAGGTAGCAATGACTATTTGTAAGTTTAGTGTATCGTGATATGGAGATGTGGCTGTTGTTTAGACATACTAGTACATCCAGAAAGGAAATGGAAGTGGCTAAATATTCCCTTGTAAATTTGATTGTGCAGTGAAAATTGTTGATGCATTGTTTAAAGTCATGGAGAGTGTTCTCACCATGTGTCCTTATAACAAAGATATTGTCTATGTATCTGTGGTAGTGGAGATTTTCTAGATGATATCTACTTAACATATTTCCACCAACCAGACCATAGCAATGATAACATTAGATCCTTTTAGTGTCTTCATTTAAATGTCAACAAGAATACTGAAAGTCCAAGTCAATTGCACTAGCATGAAACAGACTGTTGCCTCTAAGTGTTGACTTCTATGTTCACTTTTTTTATATATATATATATATATATATTATAGTGGGTTAACCAATCTGTATCAGTGACAAAATACAAATTAAACTGACCCTCTACTATTTTTACTAAATCAAATGCAACAAAGACAACAACAAGAAGAGAAATAATCAAATAGGCAAATATTTGTTTTAACAGAAAATATTTTCATATAACAACAAGTACACACAATATAATAAAGTGGTTTAAAACACTTTAGAGTTTTTGGTTGTGTGCTCAAGGGTAATATAAAAGATGTTATGCTATAGATCTGGTAAGGAATTAAACAGTTTATGTTGATGGTGAAATTGAATGAAATAGATTGCTTGACTTACTGTAGAGTTGTCTCACTTTGACTGATATAGTTACGATTTCCTTTATGTTGTTAAGATATTAAGTTGGTTTATGAATCTCATCTTGGTTGAATTGGTCACTAGATGAGTTGGTGTTGAAAAGAAATTGAATTCCACAAACTGGGTTGATGTTAATAAAAATTAACTTTTTAGCAAGGAAGTTGGGTTTCATGGATTTGTGTGACGAGTTGATTATTTTGACTAAGTCACATCAAAGTTTCATATTTATGAGTTTTCTTGATCATGTTGTAGCTTGAGAACATTTACATTTTTTTGGTGCATCAAACTCTGAATGGATCAACTCGAAGTCAACCATACAGATGTAGGCAGAAACATGACATTATTATTTATAGACCAATCAGAAAGCATTGTTTCGGACTGAACTCTGGGGGCGATTTTAATGGGTTCAGTACAAATTGAAAATGCTTAGTTGTGGTCCTCTTTTAACAGGTTTAAAAAAAAGAATGTAGAAATCTAATTCTACAATGCATATAGTAAGAAAGAGATAAAGATATTCCTTATAGTGAAAGAATATGGTTAGTCATGTTAATCTTTGATCACAAAAACATTAATTCTTCAGATTTACATGTAGCGGAATTTTTCCTAAGTTACTGTTTTAGTTTTATCTTCAAAGAAGGATATAAAACGTGGCAAAAATTGTAAAAAAAAATAATCTTGAAAAGATGAGACATTTTTTTTTAATGACTTTGTTACTTACGATCAGATGTATTGGCAGCATAACAGTTATCAGAACAGAATATGGAATGGGCAAGCCACGTTCAAATTCTGCCTGACTCTGCTGCATTTATTTTCACACTAATGCCCTTGGGAAAGGTATGATTTCCCTTCTTCGTCTCCAAGTATGGGTTGAAGAATAGTAGGATAGAATGAGCTCCCTAACCTGGGCTGGAAGTAAGTCTAGAAGGACAACCCTGAATTTAAAACAATGGAGAAGAGCATGAGAAACAACTCCACTATTTTTCCAAAGACATTATTGTAATTCACAGATAATAAAAAAAAAGGAATCTTTGACAAGTCATGATCATCTACATCCTGAAAGGACATGATATTTAAAAAAGATGTTACTTTCCATCTTCAGTTATACAAACCAAACCAAATTTATTTCAGTCTTTACTCTGAATACAATATACATTCTTCTCGAACCAATAAAATATTGTAACAATTTACTTAACTTTGTCTGTCACAACATTAAAGTATCAAGTGAAACTCAAACACACAAGTTTGGGTCTGTAAGTTCAATTTGTTAACTACAGCATGTGGCTAATGAATAAAATATAATAAATATATTGTAATAGCAATTTGCTTATTGCAACAGAAATAGCAAAATAAAGACTGAAACAAAATTAGGAATTATATCTTTTTCTAGATGAGTTAAATTTTTTGCAAGTATGTATAGGGACAATTTTTTAAAACATCAATTTTCTCCAAAAGAATTAAGGAGCATAGATTATTAAGTCATTTTTAAGGATTTAACTCACAATGCGTTCCATAAATAATGTCCAATAAATCAGAAGAAATTGTCAATCCTGTATATGATGGAAACAATTATATTCCCTAAAAATGTTGTTTATTATAATTAAATCTAGCACAGTACCATTGAAAAAAAAAGATGTGCTGCTCACTAGACCACTGACTAGAATCAATGTCTAGTGTCTGTAAGCTCTGTGAAAACCGTTATAATGGCACATTATTTACATCACCAAATATTTAAAACTAACAAAATAACAAAATATAGACTTATTTTTATTTTTGACATTCCAAGTACTTTTTCAGTAATATTTTTCATTACTCTAAAAGAGAGAATAGAATTGAAATGATGCTGAGTTCATTTTGAATTTATCAATAGTATCTTTGCTTCTTGCTTGGAGAGTAAATCAAATATCATGATTCTGAGAATTGTATTTGTCAACAAAGGAATTGCTGACAAAGACAAAAGAAAATCTATGGAAAAAATGATCATAAATAGTTTCTTAATTGTACAAAACTTAAATATAGCTTGAAGAAACTGACATATTGAAAATTACTGTCAGAAAGAAAAAAGGTGGGATAAATCCTCTTCAGTGGTCAGCTTTTTGGTCAATCCTCATCAAAGAGGATCATTGATAAGTTTGAAATATTAAACAACAAAACAGAATTACAAATAGCAATGTAGCAAAGAAAATATCGAATTACCTCATCAAACCAAGCGACAGCGTGTCGCATGTATTCTATTTCAGAAAATGTGGCGAAAGGGAAAGTTACTTACTGAGAAAAGGGCACATGTTCTGCATGATATGCCAAAGATGGAATATCCAAAATAGAAACAAGTCAGTCACAGATGTTGCCATAAATGTATCTCAGATATGCTAATATTGTGTGTCCTCTCCCACTTGTCGACCAATGAAAATTGGTGAGAAAAGCAATTTTGTTTATTTTACTACCTCATCCGTTGGCTGGTGTGTTAGATTTCTAACTGTTTACGTGTATTGGGATTTGTGACACAGGACCTGCAAATAGAGATTGCTCTGCCCCTGGATCTTTGAGAGTCTTTAATTGCGATTTGTTTACTTCATTGTGGAAGTAATCTACCACATCAATTTCTGTACAGGGATTTTATTCCAAGCATGATGAAACTGACTACAAGCTATTTCAGCGTCATGACAGATATGTTTGACATCAAGTTGATACCCAAATTTGATGGCTCAGTGAATGGACAAGCAATTACTGGATGGATTGAACTTGTTTGTGATCTGTGTGGAATCAAGAAGGTTGAATATGTTTTTCCCTTAAGATTGACTGGTGGGGCATTTGCTGTCTACCAGCAGCTAAGTACAGAGCAAAAAGCAGATACCAAACAGATAAAAGAAGCCCTGCAGATTGCCATTTTTTAGCCTACGAGCAGTTTGTGGAGCGCCAACTGCACCTGGATGAGTCTGTCAACATGTTTCTAGCTGATTTGAAGAAGATTGCAGGACTATTTGGTGGAATGTCCAAGGAAGGACTAGCAGGATTACCAGCACGCATCTTCCAAATGTTGGACCGAGCTCGGGTACTGTGACTGAGGAAATGGCTGTGGCTAGCATTTCACCAGTCAGAGCAGCAACTAATGAACTTCCAAAAGTTAAACATCAGGAGGATATATGATGCTATTGATGCTCTGGGTGGAATCACATTTCCAATGACTGCCCAGTTTGACGAGAAGATGCTTGTCAGCCACTCAGAACACATGTAACAGTGTGTTGCTTCCGGTGTAATGGATTAGGCCACATTGTTTCAGTGTGTCCAGGGAAAAGAGGAAGGAGAAAAGATGTCAGCACCAGTCTTTTCCCCAAGCGAGTTGTGAATGAGGTGCTAACAGTTTTAGATGTTCACATGAATGGAATCAAGAGAGTTGCACTTGTGAACACATGCTGCTCACAGACACTCGCAAGTAAGCAAGCCTGTCACTCCTGGTAGGAGATGGATGTACTCACCATAAATAGTAACACACTCAAATACAGCTTGATGTGGACAATACAAACCTTCTCGACATCGAGGTCATGATAGTGGAAGGAAAGCTATTGGGCTTTGACCTGTTGATTGGGTTCAACTCTATTAAAAAACTGGGTGAACTCCAAATAACGGAGTTTGGCAATGTACAGTTTCCCAAGGGTGGAATGGCTTGTTGCACCGCCATTTAAATAGAAGAACCCAATTTCTGTGATAAATTCAACCCAAACAAGAAGATATAGGTCACATCATGGAAGTGGTCAGGTGATCAAACAAGGGAGAATTTGCAAAACAGGATGCACAAGTACCCAATATCAAAAGGTATCAAAGAAGAAAATGACCATGAGCTGCAGGCCTGGCTTGATAACAGTTGGTTGCAACCTTATACTGAAAAGGAACTTGGTCCTCCAAAATGTTTAATTCTGTTAATCACGGTGGTGCAAAAAAACAAAAATAAAGTGTGTCCAGTGTTAGACTATCAGGAACTGAATCAGTATTTAGATGCACACACAGCAAATGTTGACACGTGTGCACAGAAACAGGAGTGGTGCCAAAAAGGACCTGATGTCACTATCCTTGACTTACGGCAGGCTTATCTACAAGTGCATATCCACAAGTTACTTTGGCCCTTTCAAACCATGACCTTCAAGGGGCAAAGATATTGTTTGACATGAATGGGTTTCGGGTTGAATGTTGCACCAGCCATAATGGAGGCCATTGTGGATCCTGTGTCATTGAAAGATGAATCAGTTCAACAGGCAACCTCATCATATATTGATATTTATGTTGACAAAAGCATGATTTCAGTAGATTGCATGAAAGAGTACTTGGCTGCTTTTGGTCTGACCTGCAAGTATCTGAAGCAGTTACGAGATGGCACATGTGTGTTGAGTCTGCATGTTGAGTGGGAGAATGACATGCTTAAATGGAAACATGAAAATGACATCCCATCAGTTCCTGAGGTCCTGATGTGATGCAACATCTTCTCATGGTGTGGAAAGCTGGTGGGTCACATTCATGTGTGTTGTTGACTCTGTGTTGCTGCATTATTTGTTAAACGCAGAACAGTGTTGATCACATTTGCCTGGGATAACAGTGACAGATGCTCTCCTTAAGAACATGTCTGAGGACATAGTGGCAAGAATACACCAGAATGACACTGCACACGTCAAGTGATGCACAAACAGATACACTTATGAAGTGTGGGTTGATGCAAGTTCTCTCACCACAGGGGTTTCATTGGATGTTGACAGAAGTGTTGAAGAGGACACATGTTGGCTGTGGCCTGTGAAGGATGCACAACATATCAATTTATCGAAATTGCATGCATCAATTTAGCACTACAGTGTGGGACAACGGAGCCGCATCTCTTCACAGACTCTGCATGTTTGCACTGGTGGGTATCGGATATGCTCACTGGCAAAGCCAGAATATGAACTAAGGCAGCAAGTGAGATACTGATCCGGAGGCATTTGAGTGCTCCTGAAAAGCTGGTCCAAGAGTATAAGTTATTGATCACCATAACTTTAGTGACGTTGAGTGAGAATCAAGTAGATAAGCTCACAAGAGTACTGCAACGATGGTATGATGCGATCAAAAAGAAGGTTGAAACAGCACAACTTATATGTGCTTCCATGGTGAACGAAACCTCTCCGGATCAGATAACTTCCATACATTGCAAGAGTGGACATTCTGGTGTCAGGTGGATGCTGTATTTTGTGAGATAAGTTTACCCTACAACATCCAAGGTGGCCGTCAGGACAATGGTCAGAAAATGTAAGGAATGCCAGTCAAGTGTGACTAGAATCTGGACTCACTTGGGAATGGATATTATGCATTATGGTGAACAGCTACCTTACGTTGACTCATGGTGGCCCAGTCAATTTGCAATATGGCAATACCTGCTTCAGCAAGACCCAAGAAGCATCATCTGACTGCTGGAAACTATTTTTTTTAAACAAGGCCCACCATCAGAAATCATAAATGACAATAACACTGTATTTCCCAGTAAGTCCTTTAAAGATTACTTGGATGACTGGGGAGTTCAACTTCATTTCCATTGTGCATATGTTCCTGCAGGAAATGGCATAAGGGAAATATCTCATCAGAGCATAAAGAGAATTGCAGCAAGAAAGCACTGTCCAATAATGGAGGCAGTGTACTGGCATAATATCATGCCAAAGAATGACATATGATATAATTCACTGTTACCAACTTACAAGAGAATTAGTACAACATTACCACCTGATTGTTATAAGAATCATTTCATGTACAAAGTTAAGAACAGAGTGTGAGTAAAAGCTCCCCATGGCTGGTGTACCTCCAGGTATCAAGTGGGTCTTGTGACAGACATTGTAAGTCCACAAAAAATAGTTTAATAAGTTAACTGGATGCCTCAGCATGTAAAAGATCTTTACCTTTTCATCGACTCTGGTACATTGACATACAACTCCGATGACGATTCATTGTCTTAAAGTGATTGAATAATTGAGATCTGTGAATCTGATAGTTCTACAGACGAGGAGGTTCTGGAAACTTTGGATACACCTGATGACTCCTCAGGGGATGACACTCCAACATACGTAAGGGAGATGGTCTCATTATGATGAAACACCAGGATAAAGAGAGCCACTCCAAACTGTCTGATTTGAGATCATGAGATTATGAGGGAGTGTAGCAAAGAAAATGGCAAATTACCTCATCAAACCAAGCAACCTGTGAATTGAGATTTTGACATTTCTTTCTGTCCCTGGATCTTCAAGTTTGTTTACTTGTGATTTGTTTACTTTGTTGTGGAAGTAATCTGCTACACCAATTTCTGAACAGGAATTTTATTCCAAACACAACAAAACTGATTATAAAAAATAAGATAAAATGTTCTAAAAAGTAGTTTTCATTTGTCATCCCACAGAATCTTCAAGCAGAAAGACTACTGTGCAACAGAATAATGAAACAGTCATAGGAAAAAGTGATGGCAAAGACTGGATTATCGACATGTTAACTAATTTCTGAATCCCAAATCTTCTGGGTATGTGTCAAAGTTGTGGCTTGATTCCAAATAGGAAAAGCTGCTTAATTTGTGCAGAAGAAATCCACTTACCTTCAAAAAGGCTGTGGATGTGTGCCTGCAATGCCATTGACTTCATGAGTCAAAAGACTGGGACAGACTCATTCCATCATTTAATAAATAATAATTTAATAAGTTATAATGTCAGTGGCAGTGAAGAAGAGGACAGAAGGAAGCCAAAAGACCTAATCATAATATCTACTTCTTCTGAAAACTATTTAGATTTGTATCCTGAAGCATATTGTTTTTAACCTTTTTGTTTTCTGATCTTCCTCAGGTGTGTATGCTGCATGTGGTAATTCTTGGGTGATATATAGAATTATTTTTAGCACCTTGATATATTCTCAATTCAAATAATCCAGAGATCAGAATATCAAATGCTAACATGGAAAAGAAAATAAATATACTAGGTAATATTCAATGATTAACATGCACCTGAGGAAAGCCAAAGAGTACACTGATCAAATGTATCTTTAACAAAGACAAAATTAAGATACCAGCACAAACAATCTGTGGAATAATGGTGATGCTTTATCTTAGAATTTAAAAAATCATTTATGGTCTTACAGTTTTCTTTCAAAATTTGAAATGAGAAAATTATTACAAAGATTTTCACATTTTTACAGCAGTTTATGTTCATCTATAATTATTTATTTTTCAGTATCACCACAAGCAAGGCAGTACAGATACTAAAATACAAGGGGTTCCAGGGTGTGGAGGAATTAGGAACTGAAACATGAGTAGAAAGAGCAATCAGGAGGACAGTAGATAGCAATTGACATTGCATAAAACTTTTTGCAGATTAAAGCTGAAGCCAGAAGGGAGTTCCACAAGTGAGAAGTGTGAGAAAAGAAACTGTTAACATAGAGGTTATGGCTACATCTAGCAAGCTCAACTGTAAATTGATGCAATCTTGCCGCCAGTCTAGTATTGCACTTAAATTCATATTGTCTAGGTACCATAGCAAATTACTGATGACAAGCCAGTATAAAAATATACACTATATATATATATATATATACCAACATCCGGTATTTACCCACCTTGACACAAGGTAGGTTTAATTATGCGGAAATATGGGCTAAGGACAAAAAAATGTAGTTTCCACGACTGATATCACGCTGTCATCAGTAAACCATCAATATTCTCTCTTTAGAGCAATGAGGAGGGTGATGTTGCAAGGTTGGAATCTCCAGGGCCAGGCTTCCTTCATAATTTTAGAAAGAAAAACTGATACTACACCCCGATCCTAGACCAAAGGCTGGGGCACTAAGACAAGCACCAAAATCAGTCCATGTCTACGCACTCAAGTTGCTTATAGTTGCCTAAGAGCTTGTTGGGCAGATCAATTTGAGTTTGCTCCACACCGGGTGCCACAGAAATGGGGCCATGTGCTAAAAAACAATTAAGCTTACGATCACATACACCAAATCTCATTCAGAAAACATGAACCCACAATATGGCTTAAAACAAGTTTTAAGTTCTAAACGAAGAGAGGTTGATATTTTTTACGGGTTTCCATGACGACTGCAGATTCATTATTTTTTTCACTTAAGAAGTTTTAAAGGTGAATGATGGATGACATAAATTCATAATAAAAAAATGAAAAGAAAAAATATTACTTGAAAAGAAAACATACAGAAAAACTTAAATAATGATTTAACAATAACATTTCAAAAACATTGAATTCCAACTGAAACATTTTAAAATAAAATTATTTTAATTTAATTATTTAAATATTTTTTTAACTTTTAAAGTTTCCATAAAATAAAATTTATTTTTTGCCACGTAATTATTTTTCTATGATATCAAAATATTGGACACGAAAGCATAATGCATAATCCAGTTTTTTTTTTTTTTTTTATTAAAATAATGGAAAACAGTTTTTCAACTGTGGTTTATTTTTCTTCCTCCACTTGTAACAAAATAAAATAAAATTTTAAAGTACGAAACAACTTTTTAATAAACTATGATGAGTTGAAACTCTGTGGTAGGATTTTTTTTAGTTTTTAATTCTTTTATAAATTCAGAATAAAATTATTTTAAAAACAAGAAAATTTAATGTTAATTAAGTAAACAGACGAGACATTTCAACAATTCGCCCGATTCACCAAGCAACAACTTTTTATGATTCCGTATTTTTAAACAACTAAAAAAAATTCGTTTGCTAGAAAGAGGTCGGCCTTGGAAAATACAATATGCTGACATATATATTTAAAATATACCAAAAAGAAAAATCTGAAGATATAGCCATTATTTACAATAAAATGAATATATATAGACACGCACAACTTACTACATCAATTAAAATACTTCCGAGAGAACGGCCCATAGCCATAACATCTCTCCTTGTCAACCTCATATCATTCATGGAAGGGTTCATAAAAATCAACTTAGTACAGCTGGACCGAACAATGGAAAACGAAACTTTTTTTAATATTTTAAATTTCTTTTTTTTTTCTCTCTCTTATGGATAATATTTTACTTGATAAGAAGACATAAGTAAATTGGCTGATTATTTTTTGTAAAGTGCAAAATTACTCGAATAAATAATTTACTGGATATATAATTTATTTATTTCTATTTCAAGTTTTATAAAAAAATATTTTCCAAGAATGTTTGCTAGTGAATACTAATCGCCAATAATATCAAAATGCGCGAATTTACGAATGTTGTCTGTCAGGATTTTTCTTCGGAGTCGTCTTTCTCAAACAAACACTAGCCAATTTTTTACAGTAATAATTAAGCAAAGTTTCTTTCATTTCCTTTCTTGTCTTCTCTTTTTTTTTTTTTTTGAACATTCCTCTTCGAACAAATTTAATTTGTCCATAGCAGACGTCTTTCTTTTTCTTTTTAAAAATCAAATAAAAACATTTTTATTTTAAGTCAAGATTTGTTCGCATGTTTTGGTGCTGTTATACAATTCTGAATTTTAATGAATATACTCGTTTCTTTTGTGTTTTTTGTATTTTTGTTTGCGTTATTTCTTATATTTTATTACCATAATTTCGAAGTCACGAACAGGGACAGTTTTTTTTTTATAAATTAATATTATTATTATTATTATTATTAGGCTTTTAGTTTTTGGTGCATACATTTTAAATAAAGTATTTTCATGACCTAACACTCCTTAAACTTCAGAGTAAATTTAACAACCCCCAAATTAAAAAGTATGCATGAGATATCAAAAAGAGGAAAGGAACAGACACCCCACTTCCTAAAAAAATATTTCCACAAAGTTTCCTAATAAAATAGCCTATTCAGTACTCAATTCAGTCCTTAATGAGTAAATAATGAACATTTTGTTTGAATCAGATAATTCCCTGATTTTTGTAAATATTTTAAAACAGGTTGTAGCAATGTTTGCTTTTATTTTAGAAAAATGTATTTTGATGGTACCTGACCTGATAAATATCAAAATCTAAATTTTTATAATTTGTAATTTATTCTTGACTATTGAAAACAGATCAGAAAATTTTTTGATTAAAACCTGGAAAATGTACTATTTTTTTATTGACTCAAACAATTACTTCCAACTTCAAAATAAATTTTGGGGATAATATTGTTATACTCTGTCCAATTAGATCTCATTTTGATTCATTCTGCACACTGGCCAAATGTAACTGCCATGAAGGCAGAAGACAAAATAACAAAAGTCATTTTCTGTGCATTGAGCTCCATGCACAACATCCGGTCTACAAAGTGAACTCCGGTGATAGCCAATTGTGAACGTTCCTGCTGGTAAAAGAGATACCCCTTGGGACTACCAGACCTGCTTAAAAGCAGGCTCTGAGGATGACCTAGGACAGTTGTGGCCACCAGCTGTCACACAGAGCACTGCTGCTGCTGCTACCACCACCATGACAACAGAGTTGCAGACTGCCCACCAGACAAAGTACTACCACTGTCACTGCCACCACTTAACATGACTACACCTTTCAACGACCGTTACCACTTCCTTGCTTGACTTACCACCTCAGCTAGTTTTCAAATCAGCATCTCTACCTTGGTTCCTGCTAGATACAAGCCTTCATCAATACCAACACCTGCCGTCACCTCGACCTACTTCAACATACGTGATACTAGTTTTCAAGGCACTCCCTTCGTAGTTGATGCAGTGATCTCTGTTCCACAGAATGGCTGTACCTCAACTCACAAGCCATTCCCTTTGCAGTCGATGCAGCAACCTCCGCTCCACAAAACAGCTCTTCCTCAACCTGCCTACAAGGACTCCCTTTGCAGCTGACACAGTGACTTCCACTCCACAGAATGGCTCTCCTTCAACCTGCCTGTAAGTTACTCCCTTCGCAGTTGATGTAGCTACCTCCACTCCACAGAACGGCTTTTCCCCAATCTGCCTTCAAGGATTCCCTTTGCAGTTGACGCAGTGACCTCCACTCCACAGAATGGCTCTAGCTCGATCTGCCTATAAGGCACTCATTTCACAGTCGATGCAGCAACCTCCACTCCACAGAACAGCTCTTCCTCAATCTGCCTATAAGGCACTCTCTTCACAGTCAATGCAGCAACCTCCACTCCACAGAACGGCTCTTCCTCAACCTGCCTACAAGGACTCCCTTCGCAGTTGACGCAGTGACCTCCACTCCACAGAATGGCTCTCCCTTGACCAGCCTATAAGGTACTCTCTTCGCAGTTGATGCAGCAGCCTCCACTCCAAGGAATGGCTCTTCCTCAACCTGCCTACAAAAACTCCCTTCGCAGTCGATGCAGCAACCTCCACTCCACAGAACGGCTCTTCCTCAACCTGCCTACAAGGCACTCCCTTCACAGTTGATGCAGCGACCTCCACTCCACAGAATGGCTCTAACTTGACCTGCCTACAAGGCACTCCCTTCGCAGTCGACACAGTGACCTCTGCTCCACAGAACGGCTCTATCTAGACCTGATGCAAGGCACTCCCTTCGCAGTTGATGCAGTGACCTCCACATCACAGAATAGCTCTACCT
This sequence comes from Acanthosepion esculentum, assembly GCA_964036315.1. NCBI lineage: Eukaryota > Metazoa > Mollusca > Cephalopoda > Sepiida > Sepiidae > Acanthosepion > Acanthosepion esculentum. The sequence goes on from OZ038481.1 coordinate 139,258,569, forward strand.
CAACCTGCTTACAAGGCACTCCCTTCACAGTCAACACAGCGACCTCCATTCAGAACAGCTTCTACCTCAACTATGCCTAATCCATCACCACCCTGTTTCCACACAACAGATGTAACAACAATAAGATGACCTACAACTATGACCTCTATCAACAAAATATGCATTAACTGTATCTTGTGACCTAGGCCACACCAGCATAAGAAATGGTTCAACTCCTGACATTATGCGTGCATTGATTTTTATTCCTGTACTATCTATCAACAATAAACGTTGTTTCACTCTAATCCTCGTTATTCCTTTCTCTCACTACCATATGGTTAATATAACAATATGAATAAATAAATAAAAAGCAATTTACTCCCAAGTGTTGGACATCCTGAGGGTATCTTAGAGTGCTCAACTCCAGGTCAAATATTTTTAATGTTTTAAAAATTTATATTTAGGCTTGCTTACTATATGTCACAGCTGGTTTCAGTGGGTATTTTACACCTGATATTAGTAATCAGTTTTGTGTGTGTATGTGTATTAGCTGAGTGAAGTAAACACAGGACCTCAACCTTTAATAAAAACTGAAAAATTTATCAGCATGAATCTTGGAAATTATGTAAGGCTTATGTTGTAAGCCTGCCTATATTTCAACTACATCTTTAAAATGTAATGCTTTAAAAAATATTTCAGAGACAGGAAATTAAACAAATAATGACTGTTTTATAAAAATTGAAATAAAAAAACATCTGTTTGTTACTGGTAGAACCAATTATTTTTACTGCACTTTTATTTTTTGTTTCAGCCAATTGTATGAATTTTTTGAAAGAATTTATTTTTTGTTTGACAATCTCAAAATCTGTTTCAGTTAATAAAGAGCAAATAACATGCTTCAAGCCTAACCTAGATTGAAGAAAATGACAAAAGATAAATGATAATAGTGCAATAATGATAATAGTGCAGTATATGATTCACATCAGGAAATACCAGATTGTTAGAACCAATTTAATGTCAATAAGGAACTTTTATTCTAAAAGAAGTTGATCTGCAATGATTCCAATATTTACTGCACTTACCTCAGGTGATACCAAAATAGAGAAGCCTGGTGCATCAGTAGGTTGACCAGGAAGATGCAGTTTCAGACCTCACATAATTTCAGTGGCTGACTCAGGCATGTAAATGAGCAGTTGACTCAGCTGCACTTAGGATGTGCACATGTGATACAACTGATGACAAGAAGATATATAAACACCCACCCAAGAGGGAGCAGAGTGTAACAAACCTGTATTTTTCCTACAGAAATGAAGTTTTCATTTTTTTGCAAAAAGAGGCTCCAGAGACATAGAAATTTGAATTGTTACTTTTCTATTTTTTGACACTCAAAAAGGGAAGCTGCATTTTTCTGTCACTTGCAGATGATGTTTAGGAAAATTGAAGGATCAAATATCTGCAAAATAGTTAGTTATTTTCCTCTCTAAAATTGTTGAGTAAGAAAATTAACAAAATATATTTTTAACCAATAATAAGTTAGAAAAGTAATTCTTTTTTTTTTACCCAATTTGAAGCCTCTTATTTTCTATAAATTTCAATAACTAATCTTAGTTATTCAGTCTTTGATAAAGATTTTGTACATGTCACAATTTTACTGATTACTCATTTTTGGCATTGTTCATTGTTGTTTCTATACAATTCTTATAAATATATTATTTCCTTTCATTTTTATTGTCAGAATTCTTTAAAATAGCCACACAATTTGTATTATCTTCAGCTGAATTTACTTATTGCTGCTAGTGTTAGTGCACCAACTACAACTTATTCATAAATATATATGCTTTCAACATAAGCAAAATCTCACATAACAAAAATTCAAAGAAATTACAATATTATGTCTTTTTCTGAGGTTTGTAATTATATAACAATTTATGGATACTTTAAAATATAAATAAATTTGTTAAATTTGTAAAAGAGTTTTGTCATTTTCACTTTTTCTACAATTTGACTTCTCTGCAAACTTGTTATACTTTTAAAACTGTTGTCCTACAAAAACTGGTGACACCTAATGTGATTCTTTCAAACAAGCCTCAAACAAATTGATAGACTCTGATATGACTTTCAAACAAAACTTCTACAAAACACACAGCCATCACAAGACAGATCCATTCAATGAAAGAACAAAACTTTCAACAGAATTCAACACACGTGGATGTAATATTTCCACATGAAGTGTTTCGGCATGAAAGACAAGAAGATTTGCTTGACAGTTGTTTATTCCAAGTTGATATGTTCAAAATGTATCTACAGTATCTGCATCTTGTGATGAGCTCTCATTTTTTTAATTTCACACCGCATTAGAATTCTCATTCAGGAATGTCCTGTATCAAAGGAAGTAAGTTATGGTTAACTAGTTTCTGTGGACATGCTACATCTTCACCCTCAAGATGACAGTACAGATATTTGTAGTAATGAAGCATAGAAATGTGCTTAGTAACAGGCACACAAGACAGACAAGAATTACAGAGAAAAAAAATATGTACATATATGTGTAGTAACATAATGGAAACAAAAAGAGAAAAAATTACAGTTCACTGAGTAATCATAACTCTAGCCTGTTCAGTGGTTTTAACTTACAATGTGAACATCACAAATCTGATGGATTGTTTCTATTTTTTGTTGTTACTGAGATCAGTTGCTCAGAAAATATTTTAGTGTCTGTTCACCTTAGTGAGCTGATGCTGGTTCAGGCACTACTTGCTGATTTTGATTTTCGTCAATGTCATCCATTTCTGATGGCAGTGGAAACAATGAGGAAGAGTCATTTGAATAATGTTTGTTTATTATTAGCAAGTCCTTTCTGTTCCATTGAAGTTTGGTTCTGTTCAAGTCTGAATGGTGAATGATTTGGGTTCTACTTTTGCTTGTACTATGCCTGCTTCATTCTATCTGTTATGCACAGGGTCTCAGATACAAACTGCATCCCCTGGGTTTTTTGTTTTTTAACTCCTGAACTTCCCATTGGTTAAAGTAATATTTTTGTCTGGCTCTCATTTGGACCTTCGCTTTCCACTCAGTGCTCTTTTTCTGTTTATTTATTGTGGATACGTTGCTTCTTAACTTTCTCCTCATCAACATTTCTGTGGGTGACAATCCGTGATCATATTGTGTGCTGTGGTAGATTAGAAGTTCAAGCAATGGTTTCCCACGTTTCTGTAGAACTTTTTTTATGATTGTCAGTTTTTTCAGTGAGGCCATTCACTTGTGAGTAATGTGGGGATGATGTTGTGATTTCAAAGTCCAAATTTGTTGCAAATTGTTGGTATTCTTCTGACATGAAGCATGGGCCATTGTCTGTGAATACTTCTTGTGGAACTCCAAATCTGCTAAAGCTGTGTTACATAGCTTTAATCACAGCTCTTCTGTTCTGCAATAGTGTTTTCTATGCATTCAGGTAATTGGAGTGAGGGCACAGATCGTCTACATTCTGCCAGAGCTGTGGGGGTACTTCTTGGCTTAAGAGTGTCTGTTGTGGTTATGTAGCTCTATATGTTTGTAGGATGTCACAATTCTGGATAATATAATCTATTTCTTTGTCTCCTTCAGTTCTTCATTCTTTTCAGTTATTGATAATATTAACTATTTTGATTAGGTTTAGTCAGTTGCAAGAGTATTTTCCTAATATGGGCTGTATGTTCTTTGGTGATATAATAAAACATGATGTCAAATCTACAAGTGATCAGAAGACCTCTGTAGGTATGTTGAGCTATGCCATCTAGAAAACTATCCACTGTTCCTTGATATTTGTAGGTGCAGGATCCTGTGTATGAATAGGCTTCACTTCCATGTTCTGAAAATGCTTGATTGAACTCATGTTGGGTGAACCTGGTGTCCATACTTTTCATCAGAAGTCTCCAGAATGTTCCTTGAACCATTTGTGGGCAACTTATGTGGGTTTGTAGCCCCAAGGTTGGGAAACTTTGAAATTGACATGTAGTAGAGAGGTAGGGCCCTATATCAAAGTTTTGGTGGGTGGGGGCAATACCTTAGCGCCAGTCCTGTTAGAAAGGATCTGAATACTTCAAGCATTATCTCTCTGTATGTGTATTCATGCATTAAATGAGAGCCTCTAGGTCAATGATAAATTGTCTAGAAGAGTAAAACACTGAGTATTAGATAACTATTGTGATATATTTTCTATAAACAAATAGAAACTTTCATCAAAAGAACAAATATTCCTTTTAAATCATTGAAAGCAAATTTAAATCATTTAACAGTTAAACTTAAGTACAATCAAGCTGTTTCTTTCCATGCTTTGACATCTGTTACTGCTAAAGGAGCATTTTTGACATTTCCACCTGTTGAAGTTAATTCTTAAATTTTATGTCTTGTTTCATATACACACAAACAAGCACATTCTTATAGTTAGTTTCAATGTCTTTATCTTTCATTTCAATTCTGTACACATGCAATTAACTTTGCTAATGCATGCATATAACTACTGCTTGTTTTAAATTCATTGTTTTGTGTTTCTTAATTTTACCCAGACTCACATGAGTCCATGAGTATTGTTTGTGGGACAAATGTTCTAGGTGCCCTTAAATATCTGCTATAAAATATCCTGACATTTGTATCAATAGTGTAAAATCCCACAACAAAGTGGTGACTTATTTTTACCCGAACATCATAGTAACCCACAATATTACAACTGCCAAAGATTGTGGTTTGGATTAATGCATTCACTTCTACCAAAGAACTAATCTCATGTTCCACTGAAAGACGAATGCACTCTCTCACTTGGGCCAGAAAAAATTCAACTTAATAAATCTATACTAATATATACACTAATACAGACTTGATATTAATACACAAACTCTTGTTCACATGCCAAATCTTTATAGAGTGGTTTTCAATTAATCATATGTGAAGAGAATGGAGTTTTTTAAATTAAAAAATGATATTGCCTGACATTTTTTTTAAAGTAAATGTGATCTATCAAAGTTCAATTTTAAACAAAGTGTAGTATCATATGCAAATGAGAGAGGACAAGCATAAAAGAAAGCAACTGGGAAATAAGACAGCATTACTCAGTGAATCCGTTTGCTTAATGTAACATGGAGAACTGTGCTAAGATTGTTACTACAGAGAGATATACCCAACATAACAATGGTGTCATCGATAGGTTCCTTAAATGCACTGGAAGATCTAGAACATGTGGAAATGTGAATAAGAACTTTTGCAGCATTTGCAAGAGTAAAAAAAGTACAAGACACCAAGACCGAAGAAGGAGAGAACAAGATAACAGATTTATTTCTTGCTACTGCTGGATACAAAGCAGTAAAGAAATTTTTGACAATGTGTTACCCGAGCGAATTAGAAGAAATGACATTTGAAGAAATTGTCAAAGTTATAAAAATGAATATAAGACCAAAGAAAAGATTAGTCGTTGTTGAAAGAACCAAGGTTTTAGAAACAAGACATGTACCCAATGAGTCCATCATGCAGTACTTACACAGATTAAAAGAATGCGTCAAATATTGTGAATTTGAAAAGTTGGTAACTTGGGAAATGACTATAGAAGATGAATTAACTCTTCTCAGAATAATTGGAGGTTTGCAAGACCAAAACCACAAACAAAAAATACTGGAAATTTTACAAAGTAGTAGCATGAGTTTGGAAGCTAGCATCGAGTTTTTACAACAGTTAGAGTTGATTAGAGAATTTAATAAAATGAAAGAGGAATTCAGGGTGTACACGACAAGCACATCCAAGTCCATAATTAAATGCAGATACTGTGGAAAAATCACAAGAGAGACAAGTAAAAATGTCCTGCTTTAGGAAAAGTATACTCATATTGCAAAAAAAGAGATCATTTTCAGAACATATGCAAATACGAACAGAAAATAGAAAGAGTACAAAAAGTACAAACTCCCTCTTAAAAAGAGGCTGAAATAATTACAGTGAAGAAGCAGAGAAAAAATAAGGATAAATGGCCAGATATTTAACATACAAGTTGATACAGGCAGTGAAATCACATTGATAAGGAAAAATTTCTGGATCAAATTGGGACGACCTAAATTTTAAAAAAGCAACATCCAGTTAAAGCAATTTGATGGAATCGCTATAGGAATAATGGGTACATTTCAAGGCAATTTTGAAATTGATAAGTGTTTTGAAGTAATTCCCATTACAGTTGTAGAATGTAAAAAAGATCATGGATTACTAGGAATTGATGTATTAAAAGTAGATACAGCAAGGTTAATCAATTCCATGGAGGCACAAGAAAATGAAATTGTATTATTGAAAGGCTATAAAGCAAGTAATCAACTAAAAGAAAATTATCACCCAAAATATATCGAATCAAGAAGAGTTCCACTTCATATCCTACATTTGGTAGTGGCCAAGTTAAACAAAATGATACAACAAATCATACTAGAAAGAGTAACTCAAGGTGGTAGCAATTGGGCATCACCAATAGTAGCAATAAAGAAACCTGATGGAGATTTAAGGATTTGTGATGATTACAAGATAGGGGCAAATCACCAGATATGTTTGGATTCTTTTCCTTTACCAAATATTGAAACTGCAAGCCACGATTTAGCAAAAATGGAGCACTTTGCAAAAAATGATTTCAAGGCAGCATGTAACCAAATAGAAATTGATGAAAAATTCAAGTAAGTCACTACGATAAACACTCCTATAGACTTACTATGGTGGACTTGTCTACCATTTGGGGTAAAGACTTTGAGTCATATTTTTCAGAACGCAATTGAGAGAGTCTTATTAGGAAAAATAAGAAATATGATAATATACCAGGATGATATATGTGTAAGGGCAAGAACTAAAGAAGAATTGAAATATAAAACAGCAAATTTTAGTGAGATTGAAATAGGCAGCCATGACTGTTAACAAAGGTAAATGTAATTTTGAAGAAGATATCATATTTAGGATATCAAATATCAAAAAAGGTATATCACCCAACGATAGATTAACAAAGAAAATAACAGAAATAGCTCCTCCAACAAATAAAAATGAATTAGAATCCTTTTTGGGGCTAATACATTTTTATAGTAAGTACATACCAAGATACAGCGATGTAATAGAGCCATTTACAGAATTATGCAAAAAAATAATGAATTTAAGTGGACACAAAAGCAAACTAGCGCTTTTGAAATTCTAAAGAAGATACTGAAGATCAAACCAATAGTGAAAGTTCTTGATCCACAAAAGAATTAACGTTAACCACAAACGCAAGTGAAAAGATGGATGAGAGTGAAGAAGAAAATGAAGAGAGACCAAGATCATCATTAAAAAGAGACAAGAAAGACAAGAGCACAGTACGAAAATACTCAGAAGTAGTAGAAGAAATAACAAAGGTATACAATCTTTTCAATTCAGGGAGGTGTAGTATCATATGCAAATGAGATAGGACAAGCATAAAAGGAAAGCAACTGGGGAACAAGACAGCATTACTCAGTGAACCTGTTTGCTTAATGTGTGGAGTGCAGCAAAATGTAACACAGAGAACTGTGCTACAGAGAGATATACCCAACATAACACAAAGATACTGTCTTCTTCTTCTTCTTCTTCTTCTTCTTCTTCTTCTTCTTCTTCTTCCAACACCATCATCATCATCATCATCATCATCATGCCATTTTGAGAAAATTCAGGTACCATAACAGTTATCAGCATGTTAAGTATAATTCAGGCCTCATCTGCTATGCTCAATCTTATAGATTAAATAGTATAGTAAACTAGAATCTCTCACCTTGGATAACAGCCAATCTAAGAGAAGGTCTCTAGCAGAAAAACACAATTTACACATAGAGATAACAAATTAAAGGCAAATTTATATAATTATTAGAAAACATAAATCTCTAACTTCACACCAATTTTTGTCTAGCAAAATCACACACATGCTACACTCTACTCAAAACAAATTTTAAAACAAACACAAATATACCAGAGTGCTGGCCATTATCAACACAACTCTCACATGCCACAGATGTCTACAACTGTCTGTGCATTTCTCTTATATAGGGTTTAAAAGAAGCCGGACAGGGCATAAAGAGAGTGTGAGAGACAGATTTCACACAAACACACACACACACATACATACACACACGCGTGCGCGCTAACCACAGAGGCTACCCGAGAGTAAGGCCGACTGCCCGTCCAACCATTAGGCTATAAAAATGACCTCCTGTGAATACAGAAAGAGAATGGGGTCTACTATCAACACAACAAGCCCAATCAAATAACCAACAAGCAGCCAGCTGAGTTAAGCATACCCCCTTTTCATGCTATCATTTCACACCTCATACACCATACATTCGAATGCTAAATTATACAACTTACAGAGACATTTTCATATCTTGTAAATGAAAATAAATCTTTGGTCATTTCTCCAAACCAGTGTCTAATTTGTTTCTTTACTCCAACCAACTCAGATCAGGTCTACCCTGAATTAAAATCATGAGTACAACAAGAAACCACTCCCCTATCTTTCCTAAGAAATAATGGCAATTCATAGATAATAAAAGAAATTTCCATATAGCCATGATTGCTTAGCCCTGAAGAGATATGATACTGATAAATGATATGGTATATATAAATGAAAAAAAAATTTAATGTGAAAAAAAGAGACTAGAATAAAAGTAAAAGTATACATTAATTTATTTGATTTTAAACAAGTTTTCTTGTCTTAACTAATAACCACCCATCACAAAAGACTAGGCATGCAAAAATTGTCATATTAATATAGATCCAATGTGATAGAGGAATGGAGAAAATAAAAAAAAGTTCTACTCAAAACTGACATAAATATTCCACTTCCTAATGTTTCTTCTGCAAATGTACAAATCTGAAGATATTTCCAGCCAGCCTTAGCATCTTTAAACCAGAAAGGCAAAAGTAATGGGGAAAAGAGTAGAGGAGATGTCTTAATCTGTAGCGATATTATTATTATTATTATTATTATTATAATAAATAAATAAAAATAAAATATAAAATAATAATGAAAATAATAATGAAAATAAAATAAAATAATAATATAAAAACGAATGTATAAAATAAATTAAATAAAAATTAAAAATAAAAACTTTCCCAGCATACAACAAAAACTGTTTCTGCCATAAATATGAACATCCCGCCAAAAGATGTTAAATTCAATTTCTTCACCATGAACCTCAGTATGGGCAAGATATGTTCAGCTTCTCTCAGTGATATACCTTGTAATACTATGGAGTAAATTCTCCCTTTTATCACATGTACCATAAAACAATCGTAACCTAAAAAATACACACACCAATACACACAAAAAAATATCAGTTGTATGAAATTAACATACAATTTACCATGTTTTTCCTGTTATTTGTATACATTTTATTTCCTGTCAAGTATGCTTTTATCTCTGTGAACACAGGGTTAATTTCTGCTGCTATGATGTGAGTGAATTCCCAATACGTCTGAAAGAAAATTCACCATAACCAATGGAATTAAAAAAATTCAAAATACACTCGCCAATAAATTTTCCAGAGCCTAAAAAAATAATTAACTGAAAACTGGTAATTGGGAATCGATGACCAATACAGCACCTCCGCATTGCATTATAAAATAAAATACTGCTCTGAATGAACCAATGTAAAAAAAAAAAGAAAGAAAAAATATTGAATTTAATCATATGAATAATTTTAAAATTTTAATTCAATCTGTCTTTCCGTAAATTTCTAAAGTTGGTTGAAAAAATATTTAGATATCAACTTTTGAACCGAGTTGATAAGAAAGGAAAACTTTTATGGATTAGTTTTGCCTTCTTGTGTTTAGTGTCAAAGGCCAGTAAGAAAACTAGCAGCAGCCGCAAGCTGGGTCTGCTCCGAACTCCAGCAGTCGGAGGGAGACAGGCATACACCGCAGTTTTCCTGCTGCCTGTAACCTGTTCACACAATGGAGCAACAACAACAACAAAAACAACAGCAGCAGGACAACGCGAACACTGCGGCTATTAAAGACAACAGTAATATTTACAGGAATTTATGGAAGTTGCTTGTCTCGCCCAAAGTATTAACTGGAGTTTTACATTTCCAGAATAAAAACGCTTGCGACTGGTGGGTGGTTCGCTTGATCCCTAGTTTTTATTGTTGTTATATTTTAGTTTTTCTTAAATTTTATTTTTCAAGCTTTTGATTCATTTGTCTACTTTGCTTAGTTATTTTCTTGCTTGAACCTTTAAGGCAATAATTTATGTTTATTTTATTAAGCTGGCCATTAATTGTTCTTAGTGCGTTATGTTAATAAAGACTCAAACAAAATGAATCTTTAAAAAGAGTTCTGCTAAGCAAAGGGAGATCACTCGCAATTCTAAATCTTGTAAACAAAATCATATTACATTTCAAATAATTGTTCCTGCAGCCAGTGTTAATTAATCAGTGTAATTTTTTATGTTTATAAAACAAAAGCTAATTTTTTTTGTTGCTTTATTCTCCATTCTTTTGGTAATGCAGTTCAACTGTTGCTTACTCAACGCAATGCTCAACCACTTAACAATTCGCATTTTTTTCGCATCTTAAGTTTAAGAATCAATAATTTCTATAACTATTTTTGTTATATATATAAAAAGTTGATTCTTCTAAATTCTTTTATCAGATAAAAGCTTGGAAATGTTAACCTCATACAAAGCAGTTTTTAAATTTAATAATGTTACAATGCTGAAAGAATCTTTCGTTTCTTAAGGATGTTCGTAATCTTTATTTTTAAAACATCTGAGATTTATTTTAAATTCTGTATTTTGTACAGATCATGCATAAAAACAATAATACTGTTTGTAATATTTGGTATTTTTACTACTGACTACAAACAACAATTATAATGCGATTTAGTAAAAAGTTCTTGGTTCGGGTCTACATTCAAATTTATTTTTAATAGATTTTCAAAATTATCCAGAAAATTTTGAAAATTGGCAGTAAGAAAAATCTAGGATTCAGCTTTTTTTTTTTTTATCACAATCTGTGATTGTGTATTTTTCTGAATATTTGAATTGAAAGTCTTATTTTTCTCGGTTAATTTTAACTTCAAAACACTAAATTTAATAATGCTATCAAAAACTTAAATCTTCACCAGTGTTTCCATAAGAAGAGTCCAAAAACAAAAACGAATATCAACCTACTTATGTTTTTTTGGGGGTTTTTTGCCATGAGTTTTTTCCTAAGAAAATTCATCGTCTTGTTACGTGTTCAAAACAATTTTTCACTTAAAAAAACCCTAAAAGGCTTTGGTAGAAAATCAAATAGATTTTGTTTTTTATTAATGATTTCTTGGCGAGAAAAGATGATTCCCAAGAATTTATTTAAAAAGAAAATTTACTTTTATATTTCAAAATAGTAATAATCACATGAAAGCAGATTTCGTTGTCGCCACACGCAAATCAATCGTGTTTAAAATTCACAGCCTTGGTTTAAAAATTCCAAAAATTTTATCTCTGGTTACTGATTAAAAATAAACTTCCTTTTTATTTTAAATAATTTCTTAAATTTTACTTTTCTTTTTTTCTAAATTTGAGTATAAAAAATGCTGAAGGTAAATAAAAAAAAATTGGCTAAGATTTCGTTTATTTCGTTAAAGAAAAAAAATCAAAAGATTTCATATGATGAATGAATATTTTCGGGATTTAAAAAAAGTTTGTCTCGGTAGTGATTTATTTATTCATTCATTACGCTCACCAAAAGTTGGCCTATTTTAAAAAATTATTTTATGTTTTGTGCTAAATGGAAGAATTTCTATGTTTGTTGCCATTTTGATTAAATAGACCCAATAATTGCTGAAAATAATTTTATGATGTCATGAAACAAATTTTAATTTTATGATGTCACTCTCCCAGGGTAACAATATTTGCACCTGTCTGGAATTTACATTTTGATTAATTAATTAGTCGCTGTTTGTTCGTTTCTCTTTTTACTGATAAAATTTTTTACATTGACTTTTTTTTTTACCTGAAGAAATGTAGTGAATTTTTTTCTTATGCCTAACGTAGCTTTTTTTGCAAGAAATTTTGACGTAACGGGTACTACAGATTGCCTCTACCAAAACAGAAAAGAAATGCAAAAGATTTTTATTATTTAGTATATATTTTAAAACGTTTAATAAGAAAAATAAAAAGAATTAAAAAAAAGTATCAGTTGATTTCCAATAGTATTTCTCTTAATGTTTTAGTTTTTCTTATTGTTTAAAGACTTTTATTTTTTATTTTTATAATACATATTCCCTTTTTTGCTACTCTACTCTCTAACAAAAAAAGTGATTTAGTTTGATTTGAATTCTTTATTTTAAAGAAAAAATCTTATAAATCAAATTTTTATTCCAATTGATTGGTTATCATTTAATTTTTCGAACAAGTTAAAAGAAAAATCAAAGTTCAAGGAAGGAATCTGTTTTGTAACTTTTGTTTTTCTCGTATTTCAGTTTTCTAAAAATCTCTCAATCTTCTTACCTAAATCTTTTCTTAATCTTTTCATTTTGCATGAATACTTTGCTAGACAAATATAAATAAAAGATTTAAAGATTTTGATATGTTTACCGACGTAACTTAAACTAGTTTAAGTAAAATTATTTTAAAAAACTGTTACTAGTTACTGTGAGAAACCCTATGTGTCCATGTCGAAATGACAAACTGTACACACGGTACACCGAAAACTCTGGCTTTTCAAGTCACTATCCATTTTTGTTTCCTCTTTTTCTTTCGGTTCTGATAATTGTGATTGAACGTTTCTGAATAACTGATAGCCTTTTCTAATTAAACTAAACACGAAAATAGAGAATTCCAACTGGTACAAGGTTCTGGGACAAAGATTTTATGTCTGTCTGTGTAGTTTGCATTTGCTCTTGTCTTGATAGATACAGAATTTGATTCCACCAGAAATAAACATTTTTTTTTGCTATGATTACTGAATGATTACTCTCATAGAAATGAAACGGGCATTCATCTTTTTTAATTTGACACTTGTAAAATATTTGCAAAAAATTTCTCTTGCATTCTGTGCAAGGAGTGAGGCGATTTGGCACGGTAAAAATATTCAACTCGTTTCCACGGAACAAGACAAAGAAAAAAGACTAACAATTTTTTTCAGGTGTTTTTTTTTTTTTTTTTTTTTTTTTTTTTTCAAAAGTTGTTACTACTTTTTTTTTTTTTTTTTTTTCTTTGGTTCAGTTTTTTCTTATGAAGAATTTTCATACAAGAAATTAGACACAGGAAGAATTTTTAATGATTCCTCTCGCTACGTCTCAAACCGTTACAACATCGATTTGCTTCTTGTACTTTGATCCACTGTCCTTTTACTTACTTTGCAGACACAAGGGCCAAGGCACATGCACTGAAAATAACTCATATCTATTTTTGTGTTACCTGAAGAATATCAAATGTCTAATAATTAAGAAGATGCTTAAAAGCTGAAACTTTGCAAATTAATTATTTGATATATCTTTTTTTGAATGAGTAATTTTTATCTTCCTGCATAAATTATAAGTTCATTTTAAGTTAAGTTGCTATCAGGGATAAATTAATAATTTTCAATAAAAAAAAAGTTTTTTGTCTGAAACTGTGTTCTAACAATAATCTGAATTTGTCTTCATTCATTTTTTTACCAAATCTTAATTCATATAGACTTTTTAAAGTTTTTCTTCACAAACACTATATGACAATTGGTTTTACTTTTAAATCTTGTTTCATGATTTTATTTTCTGTGTCTAGAGCAAGTCTGAAGATTTTTGAATGCACTGATGTAGAACATAATATTCTCGTTATGGTTATGTTGTGGCCATCCAGTTAAAGACTTTGTGTGACTGGATGGCCAAAAGGTTTTCTGTTCAAAATTATTAAAAATATTTTTTTTCCAGTATTTACATTAGTCGGACTATTGTCCTCATCTTTGTCGCAACGTTTCGGCCGTTGTACGCTCCGGCCTTCTTCAGGTGGTTGGAATTTCGAACTGAACTTTTTATTTCTATCACTGGGGTAGACTGTTCTAGTTCCACGTGCCATGTTTGATGGATATCAGTTATCTCCTGCTAATTTTCCCTCTGAGAGGTTCTCCACTGCCTTAACCGGGTATTGAACTCACACTCTTTGGGTCTGTCACTGGATCTAACCAACGCCTTTATCCATTGTGCCATGTGTCCTTGAGGACATTTTTTTCCGTCATAGAATCGTGGCTCGGAACACGTTTTTTGAACACCTTTAAAAACTGACAAATATCTTTTTCAAATTGAATTTCCTCTCTAGACACTAGTTTTTGATTATTTCCTTTTAGTGTCATTTTTTAGTTATAGCATTAAATCAGTGTGAAAATTTTTTTAGAAAGTACAATGTTTTCTCTGGCCTTTTTGTCCACTCTGTATATAAAATTAAAATTTAATATAAAATTAATTATTTGAATAACTTTTAAAGAAAAGAATGCATTGTTGTTGGTAGGTTTGATAATTTTTTGTGTGGGTTAGGGTTTGTCATAAAAATAAACAAAATCTAATGTTGACAAACCATTTATAGAACTTTTGTTTTGAAGATAAAATAATTACATCAAAAGTGGTAAATAATTTATAATGAAATGAAAAATATGAATTTTGTTATTAGAATTGACTCCTGGTATTACACAGAAAAAAGTAGTTATAAATTCTAAAATCTTTGGTTATCTGACAAAGCTGTGGCAATTTTTACTACAACTAAAGATGAATGTAAATTATTCAAAATTAGTTACCTTAATTCTTTTTCTTTATTTACCCCTTGATTGTATGTGTCATAATTGCTACACTTTTAATGTATTCATCTGATTAAAATGTACAAGCAGTTTATTATCTGTTAGTTTTTACTTATATCTATTTATTGTATGAGGCAGCCTCATTTTTTCTGTAAGCAAAAAAGCTGTCATGTATTTATTTTTATATGCAAAACTTGTCTTGGGAAAAACACACACATGCCCCAATTGTTTTAACAACTTTATTTTTATTACAGATTCCATTTTATTAAGTATATTTTTAAAAGCTTCCAAAGTTTTATTAAATGGATGTATTTTGATTGTAGATGAAGGCTTCTCATTAAAAGAATCTACAAACAAAAGATGGCTATTAATAAAGAGCAAGTAAATAAGCAACTTGTGTCTATTGGTATCTGTGAGAACTTGCATGAGAGCAAGTTCACTGTTCAGGATTGTTATTTTACTGATTCAAGTCAATAAAATTGTTCGTATTACGTGTGTGCATAATGTAATTTCTCACATTATATACAAATGCAATAAATACTTTTGGAAAAAAATTTGTTTTTCACAAAGTGGTTTTATTATATTTCAGGGGCTGGCAAGGTTTCCTAGCTCATGCCTGTCATAGCTTCATCACTGTCATTGATCCTCGTACTGTACAGGTGAGTTGATATGGAGTGAAGAATCAACCTTTAGGTTTATTTTCCTCTGATGATATCTCTTATTTTTTATTTAACTCAGGAATGATATATTTGCATTGAGAAATTTTGATCATTTTTTTTTTTATTACTTCTAGAAAAGAAAATGTATCCAGTTGTATAGAATTGTTCCACTTTTGGTTGTATGATATGCTATAATACTAAAATGCTCTCCTAAGAGTGCATGAGAAAACCAGCCACTTTCTTTACTGCTGCAATATAAAAACATTTTCAAACATGACCTGAAGAAGAGACAACTGTTTGGGATCTGCCTTCATGTGCAGCTGATGTGCCATGAATCACTACTCAAAAATTGGCTTGTTCAACCACTAGCAATTCTGTCCTTCATCTACTGGAATCCTCATTTGTCACATGCAGTGCCTAACAAGACAATTTAAGAAGAATGATAAAATTACAATATGTTAATAAGAGATATTTATTGGCAGCATTTGTTGGTTATCAAATCGAGTAAAGAAACAATTCTTAGAAGTTTAAAGCCGTCATTAATGAACTTCTTTTTTTTTTCTTTTTTTTTACATTAATTTTTCTGTAAATATCTATATTTGTACAAAGTACTTATCAGTTTAATAAACAGATCAATCTGAAGATGTGAGTTTAGATTTGCATAAATATATATATATATATATATATATATATATATATAGCAAACACTTGTTAATAATGATTTTCCAAACCATCTTATAGATTATCATGTTAGACTTTTTCTTTCTAAGGTAACCAACAGCAACACTGAACACACAGAAAAAAAACAATGACATTAACACTTTTTACAAAAATCAAATGCATAGTAACTATAAGCAACATGAATCTTCACTTAGAAACATAAAGAAATGAACAACTCCAGTCAACACAAACAAGAAAATTAAATTCATTATTTATTATAAAAAATTTAAAACTGCTAACCTCATCGTCAAAAATAAGAATTCACTTGCAAGATCTAAATTACAGAGAACCAATATTATTTATGAATTTACATGTCCCTTAAGGAGATGTGTTCCTGACCAATCCAAATTTGTAAATAATTATATCAGATATACTACAACATGTTTAATAAGAAGACTCACATTACATCTCTCTGACCTTAGCTCAATTAGGTCTCATTTAAATACACATGGAGACCTACCAAACTCTATCCATAATTCATTGATAATACAAATATAAAAGCATCATCCAAATGTACAAAAAGGCTAAAAATAATGGAAGCATTATTAATAAAAATGAAAAAAACCAACACTCAATAATATCAAATATGAACATGGCCACAATGTACTGGCTGTGTTTGGAAAATAAAACATTCCTATAACTCAGGATACAAATATAAAAAAATCCAAATATTCAGTTAAAAGTAAAAAAAAATTCATCCTTAATAATGGCTAAAAGTATAGCTAAAAGCTCTTGGAAAACATTTGGACAATTTTTATATAATTTATGTCCTGAAAAGAAAAAAAATTATATGAACATATATAAGAAATTATATAAAAAAAACTCAACCACTGCACCTTGTCAATGAAACTTGCATATATATATATATATATATATATATATATATATATATATATATATATATATATATATATATATATATAGTTGGACTGGTGTGAGTTTGTGACCCTGGGTTTCATGCTATTTGCAATCGTCAGACAAACTTGTCTGACAATCGCAAATAGTATGAAAACCCAGGGTCACAAATTGCATATATATATATATATATATATATATATATATATATATATATATATGTTAGGTAAGAAAATTTTTTATACATGTTTAGATAAAATTATTAATTTGCCATTTAACCAATGTGTGTCTCATTTTTATTTCAAGAATTATTTGGATAAATATCATCTGGTGTTCTTTCTGACCTTTGTCTCTTCTTCCTCTCCCAACTTTAATTTTTGTACTTAAAAAAAAAAGTTATAACTTTAATCTTTCTTACTTGGATCTATGAATTGTCCAATTTCCAATTGTGAAAGCAAAAATAAAAAAAATTGTGAGCAAAATAATGGATTTCATTCAAAATTTGAAGATTAGCAGAAACGGCATACATTTGTAGATGACAGTACAGTGGTCAAAATGTGATTGAAATTAGTTGAGGATATTAGGCAAAATAATTCATGGACCAATCATAATATTTTTAATAAGTTCATTTTTTAAAATTTATTTGCGTTTTTAATATTTTTAATTTGATGGATGAAGAAAACATTGTTTCATTTTAGAAGTAAAGAACCAAAATTGTTCTAAACTTTTAGTGTTGCAAATATAACTGATAATATTACTCCTATAATAATCCATACGCACTAATGTATTCATTGAAAATGTAGAATAGTTAGACAAAATGAAACTCAATATTTATCAATAAAACAATTTTTGTGTTAGTTACTTAATAGAAGAACAGATTGTAAATAAACCTTGTTTATCATTTCAGTTTTGGAAAAAAAATTTAATTGTATTGTAGACAAAGGCAAGAAAAATCTTTTTTTAGAAAAAGGTTGGCTTTCTGGATTGTGTTGGATTAAAGAATACAGTTGTTTTGTATTGTCTCTCATTTACATATTTTGAAATGGTTGTGTCTTTAACACAATCTTTGAAATCTGACAATATTTTTAACTTTGTTTTGCATATTTATCTTAACTGGGTTGATTTACTTTTCGAAATCTATTAACCATGAAAGGCAAAACTCTAATATCTATTTCACTTGTTATCTGTTCTATTGACTAACATAATATCCATAAAATATGCCTAGGATAACTGCTTATGTACAGGGTGCGATGGATAAATTGTTGTTTAAATGCCACAAATATTGAAAATAATACTGATATTTCGTTTTTAACAGATATGTTTACCAAAATTACACAAAAATGTCTTGAAATACTAGAGTGTAGATTCTTTCAATAAAATTGCCATTGGCATCAACAACACCTCCAGATGATGTCAGAATCTCATGCCACTCTTCTGGATGGTCTCTTTGTTTAAGTTGGTGAATGGTACCATAATGCTTAACTTCAATTCATCTTTGGTGCTACAAGGAGTTTTGTTGGTCTCTCGCTCAACTGCGCCCCACATATAATAATCAAGAGTGTTTCAGTCTGGGGAATTAGGTGGCCAGGCGTAAGGGGTTCTCCTGTTTGTAAGGCATGGTGCAGAGTCCCGTTGCCAGTTTATAATGAATGGAAATACAAATAACACAGTAAAATGTAATAAATGTACATAAAATTATAGTATTTTATGTACACTTCTGATAAAATTTCATAAGAAAGGTACCTATAAATTAATTAGATACCTTTCTTATGAAATTTAATCTCACTCTTAACAGTCTTATTTTAATTTCTTTATATATTTTCCATAAATCATCGTAAACATAAAGGTGAAAGCTAAGTACAAAAAACAAAAATTAAAGCGCTGAAAGTTTTCTTAAAAATAATGAGGTAAATAATTTGTTCACTTAAATGTAAAGAATTTCACTTTTCTCCTTCCGTAGAACAAATTATCCTCACGTAATCTGTCAATATGTCATTAATCACCTGTCAAGTGACGCGAAAGTTTATGACCAGCTTTGTTTTATTTTCAAACTACATCTTTTTGGCACAAGCTAAGTTAAGCTTGGTTCAAAATATTTTAAATAAACATAATTTCTAATTTTCTTAAAATAACTTTTGAGAAAATGATAATTGATTTTTAAAAGAATTTCAAACTGAGATTTTTATTTATTTTTTTTTTTTTTAAATGAAAAAAAATGATTGCCATGATCAATTATCTGTCAATTTTGCTGACTCAAAAAAAAACAAGATTTTTAACGAAAATTTCAGACGTGCTAGGAACGATTAAAAAATGTAAAAAAAATACCCCAAAAATACTTTGATCTTTCCTCTTAATAATAACATAAACATTTAGATGATAAAAATTTGTTTTCATCAAGTTTGGTGTCTTTTTCATCATGCTATGCTCTTTTTTTAGCGATCTGGTGGAGGTACCTATTTTAAAACTTTAATACTGGATGTTTGATAAAAATGGGGGGTAAAATCATGAATTGATTCATTTTTAGCATCAAAGAAGTTTCCATAACCAGCTTCTAATTATTCTTTAATTTGTGAATTATTTTAAAAATCTTTTTCAGGTGTTCCAAGTATTGGAAAAACACAAAGCCAATGTTGTAAAGGTATTTTTTTCACTTCTCACTTTTTTTGCTCCTTCATCAATAAATTAACTTCAAATGACCCTCCCTCTTTATGAGGTTATGTATTTTTTCCCTGATATGAATTGAGCCGTTTACTTTGTGTTAAAACTTTGGTTTGTGGCTATGTCACCTGACCTTACCAAACCTCAAAATCACTTTATGGGCAGATGCTATGAAAACATCATACAAGTACATACAGAATATTCATATATACAAATTCTCTCAAACACACTTACATTCACTCTTTCAACTTCAAGTTACAGAATTCCTTCAACTCTGTAGTTTAAATAAGTCTATTAAACTACAATAGTAGTTTAATAGACTTATTTAAATTCTTATATAAATATTGTTGTTGTTTTACATAATTGTTGTCATCTTTTGTATTGTCTTATTAGCCTTGTGCCAAACATCTAAAGTTAAATGATTGTGGCATAGTGAAATTTTATACACACAGCTGACTTAATATGACTAAACATCCTTCTGATTAATTTTTAAACTTATTTCACCTTCATCTCTGCAACAATGTCCTATCAAGACATGACTTTTTTTACCCAATCAGCATAAGGAATTTTCTGTCTGAATTTCTGGGATGAGAAGTTATTTACATGTAGACTATTGTCTCCATCTTTCTTGTCACAGTGTTTCAGACAAAAACAAAAACTAAATAAATGAGGTAAAAATGACTTGAACTTTTTCTCTGTGAAAAGAGAACGCTCTTACACGATTTTAATTGTATGCATCTTTTGTTCAGAAATCCCATTAGATTGCAGGTAGTATGGAAGGGTTTTATAAGGAATACTGACATTTTTCTGTAACCAATAACATGGATTGTTGTTCTGAATTTTGGGAGCTTTGTCAAACATCAAAACCTTTGAAGAGAAAATCGCTCTTAAAACTTTTTATTATTAATGCTTTCTCTATCAGGAATGCAAATAATTTCTGGCCATCCTAAAACAAAATTTATCAAAACATCCATCAGTCCAACCCTCTCAACATGTGCATGGTCTTATATGCACACATGTCCAAGCACACATCAAGCAACTACTGCGTACATCTTTCAGGATGGAAGACATGACTACAAGTCAACTGTTGGACAGAACTCAAGCTATAATGAAGGATCAGACTGTGACTGAAAAAAATGACTGCAGCTAGCATCTCACCACTTGGAGTGGTAGCTGATAAACTTTAACAGTTGGAAGTTTATCGGCTACCACTGTAGAAGGGTATGCAATGCTATTGATGCTCTGCATGGAATCACCTTTCTAAAGATTACCCAGTTCAACGAGAAGAGGCACAAGGCCGCCAGCCATGAAGGATGCACAACAATGCATTGCTTCCGGTGTCAGTGTTGGTCTATACCTCAGCAAGTTGAGAATGAGGTGCTACCTGTCTGAGACATTGATGGGAATGGAATCAAGAGAGTGGCACTTGTGGACATGGGCTGCTCACCTGGTTTCTGTGCTGAATTCAACCCAAACAAGAAGATATGGATCACATCATGGAAGTGGTCAGGTGATCAAACGAGGGAGAATTTACGAAACAAGATGCACGAGTACCCAATACCAAAAGGTGTCTAGGCAGAATATGACCATGAGCTGCAGACCTGTTTTGATAATGGTTGGTTGCAGCCTTATCCTGAAAAGAACTTGGTCTCCCAGGAGGCCTAATTCCGTTGATAGTGGTGGTGAAGAAAAATAAAAGTCAAGTACGACCAAAAAGGACCTGATGCTGCTATCCTTGACCTACAGCAGGCCTACCTACAAGTGCATATCCACAAGTCACTTTGGCCCTTTCAAACCATGATCTTCAAGGGGTGAATGGGCAAGTTGAATGTTGCATCAGCTATAATGAAAGCCATTGTGGATGCTAAAAAATGAGTCAGTCTGACAGACAACCTCCTCATGTATTGATAATTACATTGACGAGAGTAGTCTTCAGCAGACTGTGTGAAAGAGCACTTGACTGCTTTGGTCTGACCTGCAAGGATCCAGAGTGGTTATAGGATGGCACTTATGTTCTGGATTTGCATGTTGAGGAGGAGAACAACTAGCTTAATTGGAGGCATGGAAATGACATTCCATCAACTCCTGAGGTCATGACACTACACAATGTCTTCTTGTGGTGTGGAAAGCAACAGGGTCACTTTCCTGTGTGTGGTTGACTCCACATTGCTGCATTATTTGTTAAATGCAGAACAATGTCGATCACGTCTTTCTGGGATGACAAAGTGACAGATGCTCTCCTTAAGAACATGATTGAGGACATAGCGGCAAGAATGTGCCAGAATGACCCTGCACACAGCAAGTGGTGCACAAACGGACACACTTTTGATGTGTGGGTTGATGCAAGTTCTCTCATCATATAAGTTTTGATCGAGGTTGATAGAAACATTGTAGAGGATGTGTGTTGGCTGCAGCCTGTGAATGATACACAACGTATCAATTTAGCAGAATTAGATTCTATCTTGAAGTGTGTTAGCACTACAGTGGGGTGCAACAGAGCTGCATCTCTTCACAGATTCTGTGTGCACTGGTAGGTATCGGACATGCTTACTGGAAAAGCCAGAATACGAATTAAGGTGGCAAGTGAGATGCTGATCTGGAGATATTTGAGTACTCTTGAAAAGCTGGTCCAAGAGTATGTCATTGATCACCATAACTTTTGTGACGTGTTCATCTCGGGAATGTTACCACTAGCGAACTGGTAGAAGTCCACCAGTGGCTGCCAGCATGCCACTAGTGGCTTGTGTGTATGGTGTCTCCAGACATACATATATTATGCACATATCTATACATATATACATAGAAATTTGTTTTCCCAAACTTCTGTAGACTCTTTACAAACTCACTTTAACCCTTTATGAGAAATTCTTTTTCTCTTAATTGTCTCTTAATTTATATTCAAATTTGATGATGTTTTATTCCTCATTTTGGGTATGCAAAGTTATGTTAGCTCTTTCTTTCTCTTGCCAGCTGTCAGTCAAAACCTTCCTTTTTCCTCTAATGGGATCAGCAGTAAACTTCTTCATTCAATTATCAAAACAAATCCATCAACAATTAGCAGTAGCCTGTGAAAAAAGTATTGGTTTATCTGGCCTTAGAATTATTTGAATTTTAGTCCTCCCTGCATGTTCTGATGCTATACATTTTACAGTTCTTTTGATATATTTTTAAATTTTGATACCCACAATTCCTTATCACTAATATTTTTTGTCAAAAAACATTGTGGAGACGAAAATGTTGGCAGTCTGACTGCAGGCCAGCAATGGTAATCGCTAGTGGCATTGCCATCTTGTGCATAGGGCATATATATTTGTGTATGACAGAGTATGTGCATATAATTATGGATGGAAGTCACTCTGCAGTTGACATAGTTGGGTTTTTTGCAAGTATTTTATCTTGCTTGTATTGATATCTCTGTATGATGTTAGTGTCCGAATGAGAAGGCTTTCTTTGGTATTTTGTGAGCAAGCGACTATGCCATTTGTGCTTGCTGTGAGCTTTCCCCAAGTGACTTTTGGTTCATGCTTGTATAGGCCGGAGATTCAATATTTTTTGTCATGTTCCTATTGGTTGAGAAAAGTTATGTGGTGTGCTGGCACCAACTCTGGTTTTATGTGTCTATTTTTAGATTTGATGAAATTTTTGTTGCAGAGGGAATTTGAAAATGTATGTTATTCATTTTTGTTTATTTTCAAAGTTCCAGCATATTTGATGCTTGAGATTCAATTCCAGATAGTTATAAAGACATCAAAAATATGGCATTCAGTATATCAATTTTTGGATTGACTGATTTGTATGAACAAATTTCTTTCAATAATAATTTTATCAAGTCAAAATATTGGACAAAGTTATCTGATTGAAGTTTGCAATCCATAATTTATGACTGATGAAATTTTCAAAAACAGATATTGTATTAACATACTCTATTGGCTAAAATTTGGGGGGTCATCCTATGGATTTAATGAGCTCTAAGTTTCATATCTTTTTTGGGTGAATTAACTCCTACTAAGCTAAGATGCTGAAACTATTTAAATCTTTAGTGCATACCATCCAATTTTTTTATGGATGTGCTTACTTAAAGTTTAAAATCTGTCAGCTTTAAGATTACCATTAGCCAGCAGAGTAGATTTGACAAAAAGAAATAAAATTTTAAGGAAACTTTATGCAGTAATGGGTTAATTTTATTATTATTGAATATATGATAAAACCCTTCAGCAAGTGAAAGTTGCTCAAGCTTGAAGTGAGCTAGTAAATTAGTTTTGAAAAAGACAAGCAACCTTCAATTTTTAGACAAGTTTCTGAAATACAGAGGCTTATCATAAACCTTTTGCCCTTGTTATAAATGTTGTTCTTAGTAATAGCCATTGAATTGGAAAATCATTTTAATTGAAATAAACTGCAATATTTTTTCTCTCACTTATTTCTTGTTAGTGCTTTTTCTTCATAAAATGTTAATTCCAGTAAAAAAAATACCCTCCTGAAATTTAATTATTATTATTAATAGGATTGTTTATAATACTTAAATCTGTGGGAGAGTAGTTTTAGATGTTTTTAAAAATTAATAATTTCTAATACTTCATTGGATAAAATGAAAATGATTTTTATTTGACAAACTGACTTCTACCTGCTTTTCACAAGCAGATGAGCACAAAAAGAATGACTTTCTTTTGTTGTTGTTGTTAATAGTGTGCATGAAATGTATTATTGTTGGAACAATTAGTATAAATATCTCTTTATTTGAAAAATGTATCAAGTAAAACATCTGTCACAATCCAATGTATAAACTTACTATCTTTATCAAATATTATCTTTCTGCTTCAGTTGAAATTGTTATCTTAAAGGTGTAACATGAATTTCCTTTGATAAACACAACATCAAAATCAAATCCCATGTTGGGTAATCTAACTCAAGATATGTTATTGGTAGTTCCTTGCAAAGGCTAAAAGATCTAATTTGATTTCAACAGAATTTTGTGCCTTGCAATAGATGATAAACTGTTTATGGTCCATACAACTGCTTAATCTTTCTTCTCAATATTAAAATATTTCCTTTTTGTATTAATTACCTTAAATATATAAACATTCATGTTCCTCTCATCAAACCAAGAGATGTATTAATGATAGTTACCATCTATCTGAATTTGCTAATATACATTTTTTAATATTATGTCTTGTAGCTGGACAAATTTTATGATTAATACCTACCTTATAACTTATGTCAGAATTATCATGAGTACACACCTATTTAGGCCAGCATGTTCATTTTGGTTGTTATACTCACATTTCAGCTGTTGTACCATCTGGCTTTTTTAGGTGTTTGTTATACTTAGTAACCTTCTGTGAATTTTGAAGCAAATTCTTTATTCAAACCAAGGTGGGTAGCCTCATTCTACTTCTCATGCTTAAGGGAGACAACTCATATAATTTAATTCTCTATTTGCCTTTATTTATCTCTGCCACTGAGCAAAAGTATATGACTTTTCAGCACTGCCCAACCCAGGGATTGAACTCATAACTGCCAGATATATTTTAACCAACATTTTAATCCAATAAGCCATTGACAATCAAATCATGTAATTTTTGTAGCCTTAAACCTGATGTCTGTACAAATTTGTGCATTGTTTCAGTGTGTTTTCTTTATAAATCAGAGCAGTCACACATTGTATTCATCTCTATACAAGGTTTATGGAAGAGATTATCAAAGCTGAAAATGTCTCTAGATTCTGCTGTCTTATTCAGGTTTACATAAAGAAATTATTAGTATCTGCTCCTACCCACACACACACACATATATATAGTGTGTGGTTGGAAGATTGCATTGAAGCATAGAACTGACATTGACCATGTATTTTTTATTCCTATGTTCACACTGTCTGTATCTATAAATGCACTATATCCACTCTTCCCCTATAAATAAACAAAATTTTAGACACACACAGTGTTGTACTGTTTGTTCCTCAAAAAACAACTCTTGTTACTTATTTAAATACCTTCACAGGAGTGTCCTATTTATTGCTAGTATAAATAATTGCTTTTAAAAATAGAAGCAATTATTATTTTTCACAGTAACAGCTTTATTTTTGTCTGAATGAATAGTGGGGGGTGGTAAATGTATGTTTGAAAGAAAAAAGATTTAATCAAAAGCAAATAGACATCTTTCTTTTCTAACTAAAGCTTTTATTTAATAATTTAAACAGTTCAAGAATATGCAAATTTAAATTTGGTGCAGATGCCATTAACAAATTTAAAAGATTTTACTCTTTCATTCATTGAATTTATCAGATCTTTTATTGTCCCCTGTGAGAGATCCTCTCAACCTGTGTTAACCCAAAATAAATCTTTTTTAGATGTTTTGGACAGTTTCATTATTTTACAATGTAAAATCACCTAGAGATGTTTAGCAAAATTTATGTAAAGAGACTACCTTGATGATGAGTCATATAAAATATTTTGGGCCTCCTATTCTTGAGTTATTTTTACTGCACAACTTAAAGCTATATATTCTATGAAAAGAATTACTGTTTTTGTTTAAGTAATGCCTAATGAATATCAAGTTCAGCCTGTCAAATGGATACAAAATTTTCTGAATTGATATCCTCCATATAAGTTCTCCAAATTGTTAATCAACAGCCTCACTGACATGCCATAATGTTTGACAGTGGGCTGCAGGTAGTTCAAACAAACACTTTTGGTTATGTAACCTCCAGACATTCACTTCTCTGCTGCTCAAAAATTGAGCAGATGAGGAAATGCCATTGTGATAAAACTCAAAGGAATTGTCTACCATATCATTTCTTTAATTTCTCTGATGAACATTAACTGGTTTAAGAAATGGCTTTCTTCTGGTTGCTCTGCCATAATAATACATATTATCATGATAATGTATTTCCATTCATAGTTTGAGTTGAGTACTATGCCATATCTCTTGCCTTACAGAAGGAATTTGTTTTACAAATTCTTCATCTCATTTCTCAAAGACATCTTTCTGATGGCCCAGTTTGATTTGAATGGGACACATTGATTTCCTTTCTTTCATTAATGAATTTTACAATTATGCAGTTCATTGATGAAAAGTGAATTTTTAATCTCAATCCTATTTGACACTGGCTCATTCCATTTTCAAACTGGAATAATCTGTCACCTTTTGAAATCTGAAAATTCTCATAATCCTGGTGTTTGAGGCACTGATTTCTTATTTTGATAACTGAGAAATTTGCAGTTTGTATTCATTTAGTAAATAAACCTTTATTAAATAGTAAATCTAAATAAAATAATTTTTATTAATATTTTGTGTTTGTATTATATATTACATATTTATTTATAATATTGCTACTTTTCTTCTAAGTTATTGTTTTATCTAATCTATTATGATAGTTATAATGCTTGAATTTGTAAAATTCTCTTTCAGGTAAAGTGGGCACGTGAGAATTACCACCATGATGCTGCTAATCCCTACACTCTTCAGCTTGCCTCAGCTGATGCATCTGGCACCATCATATTATGGGATGTTGTGCAAGGAGAAGTCAAAGCAGAATTTTCAGATGGCAATAAAACTATTCAAGGTCATGATTTTTTTGTTCTATAGAATATAAATGAAAAAGCAATTCTTTAGTTCAAACCATGGCTTCTTACATGACATTGGGCACAAACATTCCAGGGAAAATGGATGCTGTTTTTCATTCTTGGCAAAGAATTTGGTTAAGATGTTTTTCTTATTTCATGTATTGTCTGTAGACAATAGAATACCTAGCTTGGAAAATAATTTTTAGGCAATCTGTAACATTATGCTTCTACTGATTTGCCTGATGCCCTCAGCTTGTTGGACAGCCAGAATATTTTGAGAACACTTTCAATTTAAAAAGCATACTTTACCTATTGACAGAATCTGCATAGTAATTGGCTATGTTTAATTAAAATTGGTAGAAATGCCCAACAAACAGAACTGACAAAGTTTCCAATAAACAATAACAAAAGAAAGAGAAAGAACTGGGCAAAATAATACTAAAGAAACAATATATATGCAAGACAAAAGTATGCAAAGCAACAGTTATAAGGAGAAAAGTTCAAAAAGTAAGAATGGTATTAACATACAAAATGGATATAGACAAATGATTGTAGCATTCTGACTTCAAGATGAGAAAGAACAAAAATATGGCAGATGAGACCGTGAAGTGGCCTATCTTATTGGCTACATAGAAATCCCAGCATGCATCTTTATGATTTGTCTATAAATTTGGGGAGGGGGGTGTTTTTGCAGTCATTCCTATAGATTGAAACTTATAGAATCTGTCATCATTTAGAGCATATCTAGTGAATCACTCATTTTTTATAGTTACCAAATTCTTTTATGCAATTATTCATCAAAAAATTACATCTTTCCTCTGTACTAGAGACACTAGTATCAGCTATAATATCAATTTAATCTGAAAACAATAACAACAAATAATAAAAGATTGAATTTTTGTCCCAGAGTCTTTAAATATTTCTCTTTCAAATGACAAAAATGACATTATCGATCTATTGTTGTATATGTTTACGTCTTAACATTTTTAAGAACATTAAATATCTTCATTTCACAAAATGAAGAACTTAAGAGAGAAAATTGAATTTTGAAATTGTCCAAAGAAAGCTTATTTTAACCACATCAACAAAATATTTTCCAAATATGGTAATCATGCTTTCTATTTGAATTAGAATGATATTAAATAGTTTTCTTCTAATGTGACTTGCTTTTTATAAGAATGTAAAATATATTTTTGGGAAGCTTTGGTGACTTTATCAGGATTTTGCATTTTTAAGTTAGAAAATATGATTAGAATATGAATCCAGATATCATAATCATTCTTTGATTAAAATTATTCTATTCTTACAGATATGGAATGGCTGTCATGTCAGGACACAGCCCACAGCTTCCTTGTGGCTCTTCATCCTCCTTATTCTTTAGTACTTTGGAATGCTGAAACTGGTACTAAACTGTGGAAGAAATCTTACACTGAGCCACTTGTGTCATTTGCATTTGATCCATTTGAAACCAGAAATATTGCATGTGAGTCTTGCTCTTTTTAAATAATATATAAAGTCAGTGAACAATTGCAGATACAAACATAGGTAACCTGATTACTCTATCCTCAAAAATATTGTTTTAATCAGAATTTTAAAAAAATGGAAATATTGTAATTAATAGCAAACTTCAAATTAAAAAAAAAATGAAAAAGTTGAATTAAGGTGATTTTTAAGAAAGTATTTTAAGATATTGCAAAATATTGTTTTATTTCATCTTCAGTTTAAGTTTCAAAGAAAATTTAATTCCTTCAAGAGCTGATCTCTGTTGAAATGTAAATATTTTTAGTGTCTAATTTGTATTAGTGATTTTATAAAAATAAACAGGGCATGATTAACTTCAAATATTTCCCTAAATCTTTCTTCTAAAAAATCCTTTTCATAAAAGAATAAATACAAAAAATGAAAAACAGTTATAAGTAGATTTTAAAAACTTTGTGTGGTTTGTCTGTTGCTGATAGGGGTCCTACATACAGGAGAGATTCCTACTGTAAAAGAAAGGGTTTCCCACCTAGGCCGGAGATTCCTGGCGTAAAAGAAAGGGTTTCCCACCTAGGCCGGAGATTCCTGGCGTAAAAGAAAGGGTTTCCCACCTAGGCCGGAGATTCCTGGCGTAAAAGAAAGGGTTTCCCACCTAGACCGGAGATTCCTGGCGTAAAAGAAAGTGTTCCCACCTAGACCAGAGATTCCTATTGTAAAAAATATGAAAGGAAACAGAGTAGAGTAGAAAATTGATTTTATTTTAAAGTAAATTATTTTGAACTAGCTTTTAATTACTCCCTGCTACAGTTATCATGAGCCTAATACAATGTTACTTGGAGAAAAGTGGGTATTGCCCAGTGACTTTAAGAATGCAGCCACTGGACAAGAGCAATGGTTAGCAAGCTGGTCTCAAACCATTTACTAGTCGAGAAAGTCTTGATCTTCATTGAGCACTCCAGTAGGAAATGCACCAGATATTTAAGATCATGTCTTTAACAAGACATAAATGAAAGCTAACTTAAAACAATGTGACATGGTATGTACTAAATTTTTGACATTCTCTATTTCAGACATATCAAGAATGTTAACATGGCAGCTTCTAATCTAATAAAGAGGCATGCCATGCTCATTATGCTGGTTGTCAACCATAGTGCCTTGGAGACAGCCAGTGTCGTGAAAATGTCAAAGTAAACATGAGGACCAATACCACTGCCTACAATGAGGTGTTGGACATGGTGGTCAAGCCTTGAACCAAGGGAGTGGCCATATGTGTTATAGCAGGTTTCTGATCCCTCTCACATAATTTCATATTCTTCCAACATATAACTTAGCTCTTCTGATTTGAGTCTGTTAGACTTCTACATCTTGGATGTTGTTAAGGAAACCAACCTCCACAATACCAAGAACTTCTTAAGGCCACCATCATGAACAAAGATCCTCTTCATGATTTATGCACATACAGTTACTTTTCAAAGCTGCATGTAGACTCTGAGCAGTTTTATTGAATAAAGTTTTTAAAATTCTTTTTCCAGAAAAAGAAAAAAACATTTTTTTTAAAATATACTGCCTTTTTTTCTATTGAATATCTTTTTTTTTCTTTATGATTTGTTCTCGGTTACATGGCACACCTTAAATTATGTTCTTGTGTTATACCAAGCTTATATTAGTAAATGATGCAGGCATTTGTTATAGTGATGATTAACAGATCTCTTCCTGTGACTCTTTTCATTAAGTGCTTTGTTTCTGCAATCCCATGCCAGATTAAGCTGTTCAAATGTCTCCATGCAGCCATACATACATAATATATAGAAAAGCACATAGTAATTATCAATATTTGTAACAATTTTTATTTTTATTTTTAGTTCTTGGACAAGACTGCATCATATTTGTGGATGATTTCTCTGTGACCAAAGTTCCATCAAGTAATGGAAAGAAATTCTACATATCTAGTCCTTCAGCTCAAGGTAGGCAATATCCTTTAGTTTTATAAATCCACAGTGACCTTAAATAAAATTGGGGTATGGTGGTAAGTAATTTGGTTGCTTTACTGAAAATATGGAACACACTGTCCTTCCTTCAGATGCCACTTCCATGTTATCACTCCTTTGCGATGGTGTGTGTTAGGGTAATTTGTTTCTAAGAAAAGGATTAGCAAATAAGTAAATGTTTATTGTTGGTGATAACAAGATAGCTTGTGATATATTGAGATATGCCACATGGGTGATTTCATGAAGATTAAAAAATATCTTCTGTGGTCACTACTGTGCCTCAGCAATTCTATGTAAGACATGATTGAAAGTAGATTTTGTCACTAATTCATGGATTGGCTTTTTCTGCTGTGCTCTTTTGTTTATGTAAAGATTGCATTGTTTAGACAGACAATAGTTTTTTGTTTCTTCTTTATATTATTCAAAGTATTGTTTACCTCTTTGTGGTTTTAACACATTTCTCAGATAAATTTTATACCGATTCTTTAGAACTGACTTCATTGTGATTGGCATTTAAGATCGCCAAAAATGTATTTGCTGAAATGTGCTGAAAACAACAAAATGGTCAGTTGCTTGGGGTGAAAATATTTTTAAAAAAAGTTTAATAATTTTTAAATTGAAGTTCATTTTTAAAGCTTTTAAAGAGAGTCATTCAGGATTTCTTTTCTGTGGCAAAAAGATACTTTTTTTGTTAATTTAAAAAAAATTGTTTTTAATCATTTCACCCCAAGCAAGATGGGAATGCCACTAGTATACAGGGCATTACCGAGAGTGAAAGTGAGAGAAAAGACTAGGTATAGGGAGGATTGAGTAAAAGATGAATGGGATTCAAGAAGACAGAAGATGGCAGTTGACATAGCATTTAAATTTTTGAAGGAAGTAAGTAAACAGAAAAGAGTTCCACAGGCGGGAAGTGCAAGAAAAGAAACTGTTGGAGTAGAAGTGACAATTTCATTTAACTATTTCGACATTAAATGGATGGGACCTAGATACCAATTTTAGTAGCATGCTTAAATTCATGTAGTTGGGGCATGAGGGAAAAAAGCTTGTCAGAGCAGTAGCCATGAATATATTTGTAGAAAAAAACAGGGAAGCCACATCACGTTGATGAGAGAGTGAGACTGAAGTTGAGATGCCAGGTCAAGATCGATTACATTACAGATCCTTTTTGGGCTTTGTCAAGTATCTCAAGATAAATAACAGGAGCGCCAGACCAAATATGGCAACAGTATTCATGCACGGATGAATGGTAGATTTGTAAATGTGCAAGATGGAATCCGACGAGAAAAACCTGGCAAGACACAGTGACCCAACTTTCCTTGCAGTAGATGCAGCTATTGATTCAATGTAGTTGCTCCAGTTCAAGTCAGTTGAAAACGTGAGCCCAAGAAAGTGCAGTGTGTCACCCACCAGGAGTCCAGCTTCAGTCATGCAGATGGCAGGCAGGAAAGTTTCTGTATGGTGGTTAAATGAGAGCAGTTTTGTTTTGGAGGCATTAAAATTTACAAGCCGTTTTCTGCCTCATTTAAGCACTGATTGGAGGTCCTTTTCAAGAGCAACAGCCAGGTTAACTTTATCAGCTCTGACAGATTAGCTATTTAGACAGAAGTAAATGGTAGTGTCATCTGCATAAATGTCTACTTGGGAACTTGATGACATCAGGAAGATCATTGAAAATCAGAAACAGTGTAGGACCTAGGATAGAGCCTTGGAGGAAACCTGCATTCATATGAAAGGATCTGGCAGCAAGCCTGTTCAAAACTGTCTTCATTTCATGATTTGATAGGAACAACTAGATTAAATTAATCAATCGTTCTGTAATACTGTAGCCCTGGAGCTTAAATAGAAGACCAATGTGCCAAACCCTGTCAAACAACTTTGCGATGTCTAGAGCCACAGCTCAAGCTTTGCCATCCCACAGAACTTTTTTGACTATGTGATGTTTAGAGAGAGAAGGTAAGAGATAGTAGGTAGTCTTTCTCTAGAATCTTACTGGAGATGCTTCAGTTGCTTCTTTCCAATATATAATTTTGACACTTTATGGAAAGAGTAAGCTGACTTGATTTCAATGGTGCTTTGGTACAATTACATTTTGAAAATTTTTACAAAATCATTGAATATTATATAAGACTGTAAAGATTCTCCTATAAAAGTGAAGCCTCATGAATGTACAATTTCCCTTAAGTTCTATGGAGTAAATATCAGTAGCATTTCAAAAAGATGTTGAGATTGTATCTGAGAATGTAGAGGCTCTTCTTGGCTGGTAATATTTTGACAAAAATTACAGCTGAGCATCTGAGTTGAGATGCTTGATTATTTTCCATTAAAGGATGCCTTGTTATCCTCTGCTTAAATTCAGAATAATAATCCAAGTTTTTCTTCACTAAAAATGATCATTTTGATTTATGTATAAATTTCAAACTCGTAAATTAACATATGTGAAACCAGTGATCCTTTAGTTTTAACCCTAAAAGTATAAGAAAAATTGACTTTGTTTCTGAATAGTTTTGTGTTAAAAATATTTCTACATGGTTTTAATAAGAATGTCTCTACAAATTAAAGTAATAAAAATTTTTTTTTTTTTTTTTTTTTTTTTTCAGGCAGTGGACGATCTTCCAACAGTGACTCTCTTGACAAAAAATCTTCTCGAAATTTGGCAAAGAGAATGTCAAAAGTCTTGGTTGGTGAAAGCAAAGTGAAGTAAGTTGTCAGGTTTCATTTTTCTCTTTCTTTAATTTTGTTAAAACTCTTAAACATTCTGCATTCTGCTAACAACAAAAGCAAAAAAAACGAATGAGTTCAATATTTTAAATATATCTTTTACAAATGTCAAGAAACTTTCAGTGTCCAGTTATATAATAGTCAGTTCTGAAAAAAAATATGGAAAATAGGAAGAATTTTTTATATTTTCATTTTATAAACATGAATGAAAAATAACATGCATTAAAACACATTCTTATTGCAGGAATGGCAACAGAAATTTTGACAATCATTTATTTGATATTCTTTGTTCATATTTTGTTTGTTGGAGCTTCATGCTTTCAATCCAGTAGAATATTTTGTATCTTAACTCTGATATTAATCTGTTAACAGCATTTTGGGTGTGTTTTTAAATTTTTTTTTTTTTTTATGAAGCAGTGTCAACTGTCATTATTCATTTTTAACAAGTATTTACCTTCATCTTAATTTTTACTCTATTAATACTACAATTGTGCAAAGTCATTTAGTTCTCATAGCTGAAGTGAACAAGATACAGCATATAATGTGGAGTGCTATAAGTTACAACACTTGCTCACTGTTTTTACAATACCATATCATTTATATTCAGAATATTGTTTAACCCTTTCTTGTTACCATTCCTGCAACAAGAAGGCAATGTGTGTTCTCGCCCACTATAGTCAACATACTCTGCAACATGTGTGACCACTGATTGGCAGATATGAATGGGATGATTCTTTAATCTTTCAGTTAGCCCACCTACAACTCTTGCTATATTGTGTCAACTGGTGAAATTAGTGTAGAATGATGTATAGCAGGATAGTATTCACCATCTATACAGTTGTATGAATGCAACAGTATATGTCTATTTTAATGCCCAAGGAGGATACACTATGTATTAATATGTGCTTTGAGTACTGTTAATACAGTCCTTATTTTAGAATCTCTATCAATCTGTAAGTGCCATCATTTACTGTAATCCAGCTAGATTACCTCGCTGTACAGTTTGAATAAATTGAAATACATATTTATATTCTTTCAATTTCATTTTCCATTAGTATAATAAAACCTCATCTTAATCAATCCAACATACAAAGTCATTATACTTCCACCAATAGTAAGTAGGTATTTATTTTTAGACAACATAAATTGCAAAAAAGATTAAAGTTGTAATCTTAAAAACCAAAAAGAAAAAAATCTTTCAGCTTCATGTACAAAAAATATTCAATAATAAACATACAGGCTCAATCTCCATAAAACTGCAAACAACTTTACATTTGTTGTAAGCAACCTACAATGTCATCCATACTATTAATTTATGACTTAAATTTCCAATATTTTGTATATTAGAATATGCTAAAAAGTTCTCTGCCTGACCAAGAAGGAATTCCTGAAAAATTTATGATTTTTGGTTTGATTTTGAATCAGGTCTAAAAATGTGTGTGTGTCTGTCTCACTAAAACACAAATACTTTTTGAATTAATACACCATCAATTCCTTTTTCTTCACAATTCTTCATAGACTAAAAATGGAATAAACTACTTCATCTTACTTTCTTATAGACTAATGACTGTTATATTAGTGGTAGGACCCCCATCAAAAAAATACAACACAAACAATTTAGTATCTATTCTAAAGTTCTCACCTTTTTTAGAATTTTTGGTTAATGAAAGATTGAAGTGGGTGATAAGTTTTCTTCTTTCAATCAAATTGTATGACAGGTTGAAAGTGAGATGTGACTCTTATATTTCTACTGACATTGGCACCAATCTGCTACTACCCAGTTTCTTACTGTCAACCACTTTGAATTGGCATATGCCAATTCCTGTCTGAACCTTTAAATCTGCCTGGATGAATAAAGTCTTTGATATGCATTGTCAAAAACATTTTCCATGACCTAATCTCACCATTTTTTTATTGGTATGTATCTGATATTGACATGTATCTTATGAGATTGAATTACACTGTCATATATAAATTGCATCATCATAGTTTGGCTACATATTTGCTTACTATCTAACAACTGCACTGACAAATAATTATTGTTGTTTGCCATTCATCAAGGAACAAATTCATATTTTTTTATATTAATCATTTTTAAATTGAAGCAATTGTTTTTCCTCCCCCCTTAATTATCAAATCAACCCGGTTTCCTAATATTTACTTTTATTTACTTTCCTGCATTTATTGTTTTAATTACTTGCTATAATTACTGCCTCTATATTTGTACAATTGCCAATTTTTGTTTGCAGGTCAAATCTCAATGAAGAAGAGAATCTGACATTGAATGAATGTTTGCAATTGGCTTATCATAATTCATGTCGACATCACCTGATTCTTCTTTATCCACGAGAAGTCCTTATTCTCGATCTCAAAATCAACCAAACAGTTGGAATTATTCCTATGGAAAGAACTGGCTCCCCTTTTGTACAGGTATCTCCGTTCATTATTTGCATCTCTAATTGGACTAGATCAACTCTTTGCTAATTCTTAATTTTATTTCTAACAATGCTACTGCTTTTCAATTAGATGCTTGAACCAGATTTAATCTCATTCAGGAAAAACACTTTTGAAACATTGTTCAGTTAGTTTTTGTTTTTTTGCTGTGACAGGAATTCAAAGTCTTTTTGCTTATATTAATTACCTTCAAAACTTAAATCTTTTTTTCCTCCTTTATAAGTTGATGAAGGTTATAAACTTTCTCAACACAGAAATATCGCAAAAGATGCTTATTTTACAAGTCATTACATTTTGAAATATATAAACAGTAGGGAAACTAAGTATGGAATACATGCCAGGAAAATCTGTTTATTGCATCATTCACCTACTTGTTTGATAATAATTTACCTCAAAATTACACCACAAATAGGTTTCATCTTTACAAAAGTAAATATGAATATAAATTTAAGCATATATTTAAAAATATGAAACAAAAAATATTCAGTATCCATTCCTAAAAACATTTTTGAAAACTAAGAATACTAGAGATTACACTTTTGGATAATTTTTTTTTTTTTTTTTTTTTTTTCTGTTTAATTGTTGCATGAAGTTCTAAAATACAGCATACTCATTATTTAATGAATTATTGTGACATGCATCTTCATACTTGTTGTTTTGATCACTATATTTTAACTAATACATTCTTCAATCATTCTTAGTCATATCTGGTAAGCATATCTGAATTTAGTAGTAGTTTAGGACAAAGTTCAAAATTACATAGCAAAGTATCAAAATTTGCTATATGTCATGTAGCAATGCCAATACAATGTTAGTGAAAGAAACCATTGATAGCTAACTAATTCTTATCTTCAAATTTTACTGTCACTGCTTTTATTACTTCTGACTTGACCTACTTTTTGTTGAGTAATTCATAGTTTACTGTTGAACATTCTCGGATGAAGTATTTTTGTTATTCCACAATTTTTTTCTTATATATTCATCTTTTTATTTTGTTTACAATTCCGAAATTCTTAGTTCTTAATCTCCAACTAATGAACAAAGATGTTAATCAAATAATATGTCAATCTGGTAAACTAGTAGATTTTGACTATTTAAAAATCCAGCTTTATCCAATTATTTTTCCTTGCTAGGTCTTATCTTGTCGCCAGAGAGATGTACTAATGTGTCTACATGAGAATGGAAGTGTTACTGTTCGTGTTCGCCGCAAAACCAACATTATTAGTACACCAGCCTCAGAAGGAACTGGAGCTTTTGGTAAGCAATGATTAATAAAAATGGTCACTTAAATTTATTTTTAAAACTTTACCATTTTATC
Source organism: Acanthosepion esculentum (assembly GCA_964036315.1). NCBI lineage: Eukaryota > Metazoa > Mollusca > Cephalopoda > Sepiida > Sepiidae > Acanthosepion > Acanthosepion esculentum. Next base: position 139,295,703 of record OZ038481.1, read on the forward strand.
AAGACAGAACTTGTTAATTAAACAATTTGCAGCAAATGATTAAAGCAAACTCCTAAATACTGACTTGTTTAGTAATAAATATTTGGATACCAGACAAGTGTTAGGGTTTTTAATGTTTATTCATATCCTCATCAGATCCATCATTGTTTACTGGAAATTTATACAAAGTTTTTGCTTTAAAATATCTAATTAGAGAGTAGAATTTTTGTTTATTTCTTATTTCAAATCACGCGTCTACAGCTGCTATATATTATTCACATATAATATGAAAAATTTTGTCTTCATATAAATCCTAAAATGAGTGAAGGTAGCTTGTTGCATTTATATAATTTTATTTATAAATTATAATTACTTGAAAACTAGTGGCTTGATTGGACTGAAGATTACTTCATTCAAGTTAGAACTTTTTTGTGCTAACAAAATTAGTATACAATGTGCCACTTTTATGGCGACATGTAGAAATTGGATTATTATTATTATTATATAAATATAAAAAAAGAGCCATTTAATTTTATTAGTAAAGTATTTTTTTTTTTTAAAACAAAGAAAAATACCTAGAAGTTTTGACCATTTTGTATGGTAAATGAAAGCATTCCTTATAAATGTAAAATGTTTGCTAATTTTGCAGACGATGGTCCTCCAAACCCCACCCTGGATGTCTCTTATGATCTGCGTTGTCAGTCTGATCCATTAAGGATTACCCGTCACAGCAAGGTGTATGGGGTATCTATGTGCCCTGTGTCTGAACGATTGCTCTCTCTTGTAATGAGTGACAGCAGAGTTCTTTTCATTGAATTAAAAGCCACAGAATTTAAAGTAAGTTGCTTTATCTATATTCTTGTTTTTATGTTCATCTATTGACCAAAGCATTCATCTAGTTAATATTAACAAAAAATAGCCTACCTGAGACAATGGTTTGGTTTTATGGCATATCAACCTCAATGCCAACAAGATTTTTAGGATAGTTTTGTATGAATAGAATATGTATTCTTTGTAAGAAATCATTGTAGATCAGGTTTCATTGACATATTTTTCTAAAGAGGGTTTTTGTTGAGAGTTAAGTGTGTTGCTGGTAATGTGTTTTTAAAAAAATGTATTGCTAGTAATAATTATTTTTTTTTCAAAAATGTTTTGCTGGTATTTTTACTATAAAAAATCTATTTTTACACTTTCATAGTGTTTTGACTCCAGTTTGAGGGTTAACTATTTGCCCATAACTGGGACCCTAACAGGTGATACCACCCCTAGTCAGGGTGGACCTGGGAACAACAGCAATTAAGAGGTGGTTCCATGCTCTTCAAAACCTCCTAATCAGAGGTCTTGCTGCTGGATGTAGTTTATCGTCATAACCAGGATGTGAGACAATGATGTTTCAGTCCTCTTCAATCAAACTACTCCCATTGTGACATCCCATACTTATCTAAGCAACCATCACACACTTTTTTTTTTTTTTTTGTATTTTTCACAAAACATATCTGAAAAGCTCTATTTTGGATATCATCTGTTTGCATAAGATGTGCAATAAGATTGCCACAGATTGGTTGCTAAGTTATATCAAAGATATGCAACTTTTTGTTTTTTTTAATATTCAACGTGGCTGATTATTTCTAAACAGACATTTTTTTTGTGTGTGTGTGTGTGTATGTATGTATGTATGTATGTATGTATGTATGTGTGTGTTTGTGTGTATATATATATATATATATATATATATATTCATGCATGTTTCATTGAATATGACAGACAAGGTGCTTTGATTTAGTTTTTTATACAATTTCTCATGTGATCTTATAATTTTCTTTTCTTTTTGGAGAATAAATTATATAAAAACTGCCCAATTGTTCTTTTTCCAAGCACTTTCAGCTATACATTTAGCCATTTTCAAGGTTGAAATATATTAACAAGAAATAGATTGTTGTATGTATTTATATGTTTCATTTTCAAAACATGGTCAAGATATTGTGTCCATATTCATAGTTGATATTGAGTGTTGGCTTTTTGTTTTTATTAATAAGGCTTCCTTTATTTTTAGCCGTTTTTTTTACTTTTAGACGATGCTATTACATTTGTGTTATCAACAAGTATGTTATGAATAGGGTCCGGTAGGTCTCTATGAGTATTTAAATGAGACATAATTGAGCTATGGTCAGAAAGATGTAGTGTGAGTCCTCATGTCAAACATGTTGTAGTATGGCCTATATAGTATAATTGTTTACGAATTTTGATTGATGAGAAATACAATTCCTTAATGGACATTTAAATGTGTAAATAATATTTGTTCTATTTAATGTTGTTCTAAGAGGTGAATTATTTTTAACTATAAGGTTGGCAGTTTTAAATTTTTTGTTATAAATAATTGGTCTAATTTTTTTGCTATTGTCTACTGGTGTTGTTCATTTTTTTTATAATGTTATTAATTCTAGTTTCATCTTGTTTGTAATTTTCATTCATCTGATTTTTATAAAAAAATATTAATGTTTTTGTTTATTGTATAAAAAAACTAAATCAAAGCACCTTGTCTGCTATATTCAATGAAACATGCATATATATATATATATATATATATATATAAAACACAGTCCCTCACATTATTAGTCAATTTTAAACTTTCCTAAGTTTTAGAAAATTAATGATTATATTCATGAAAATATTTGCATTATTAATGTGCTGAATATTTCATATAAATTATAGTAAGCCACATTATAGTGTTGTAATGTGGTAAGTGTTTCATCAGTTTTAACAGATTTCCCAGGTTTCTTGTCATTTTTTATTTTTATTTTCTCTTAATCAATTCATCCCAGGCAAAGTAATAAAAACCACTAAGACGCAAAGTGAAAGAAATTGTGAGGGCAATAAGAGGACTGGATTCAAGGAAATGGAAGATGAAGATCGATTTTCCATTTAAATTTTTGAAGATTGTAGATGACAGCAAACAAAAAGCTGCAAGAGTTCCACAAGCAAGAAGTATGAGTGAAGAAGCTATTAGAATAGAACTTACAGTTACCTCTAACAGTTTCAGCTGTAAAATGATGTGACCTCACCGTCAATCTAGTACTGCACTTAAATTTGTAAAGTCTAAGTACCTGAAAAGTCACCAGAATAATTTCCATGAAAATATTTATAGAAAAGGCATAGGAAAGCTACATTACAACAGTGGGAAAGTGATAATATTGCAGATTCTTCTTTAGATTTTATCAAGAATCTCTAGATAGATAACCAGATGTGGCAGCAATATTTGATACATAGACAAATGATTATTGAAACTCTAAAAAACAAATCTTATGTTGTAATTCAAAATTATAAGGACAGAATTTTCATAAAATTTACAACGACAAATCTCCTGACAAATAATTGAAAACAGTGTCATTGTACATCTGTCTATTTCTGAGAGGTATTGTAACTATTTACACTATTTACATTGTTCAACTAGTTGTCTTCATCTTTATTGCAACATTCATGACATTTCGGCCATTGTATGCTCCAGCCTTCTTCAGGTGTTATTTTTTTGAATTTCGAACCAAACCAGAATAGTCAATATATATGTTGGTATTTCTGAAGCATGATAGCCGTCATTGCAAAGAACGGATGAAATATCTGTTTTCATGTATTCTATTACACATTTCATTCAAATTTTTTTTATAGATGTCTTTTAGTGATTGGTTTCATGTTTTGCTACTTGATTTATATCTTGAGCTTTTCAACAATTTCTTATTACTACAATGGCTAAAAATGTCATAGCATGACAGAAACGAAATAGAAGTTATGAGAATATCCAAGAATTTAATTTCTTCTGATTACTGATTGCTTCCTTTATGATGATGGTGTTGATGACTACTACATTCACCACCAATGTTCAGGTTCAAGACTAGAAGCTCCCAGTTTCACCAAAACCTGCTCCCGTCATCCATTCCCTATTCTGTTTGGCTTTGCAAGAGTTGATTGAAGGCAAAAGAAAATCAGAGTATGAGAAAGTGCTGATGGCATGTTTAAGGTAGACCAGGAAGTGACCCACACACTTGATTTCATGACCCTCCTCTGCAGCACATATGGAATGAGACATATAGAATCCAGTTATGAAATTGCAACAGACTGCCGTTGATTCTGTTATAATTTTGAGTGCCCCTCTGTGGCATGTTTGTCATAGATAGCCCTCATTTTCTGCTGGTTCAACCATTGAGATCTGTTGTAATCATCATCCATTTGTTCCTTGTTGGGGTCTTTGGGGTTGGTCATGCTTAGTATGGGTCCTCATCTTTGGTCTTGCTGCCAAGTGTGTGTGTGTGTGTGTGTGTGTGTGTGTGTGTGTGTGTGTGTGTGTGTGTGTGTGTGTGTGTGTGTGTATATATATATATATATATTTTGTATAAGTGCCATCAGAAATATTCATGTTGGTGGGAACTTTTAACTTGTCAAATAAGCAGGGAATTTTTATTTTTTCTAGAACAAAATAATTGTGCTGTGGAGAAAATTATTTGAAAAATTATAAACATTCTATACTAAATAAGCTCCATATTGTTAGATTTAAAGCAAATACTTTAATCATGTAGGTACTTGTATTTGATAAATGAGATTAAAGAGATCAGCAAAAAAGCAGTAGTACATGTGTACTGTCTTTAAATTTCTCAAACTTTTGAATAGCAAATTTTGTATGCATGTCGCCCTACACCCTCCCTGGTCTTCCAATACCCATGACTGATCGATGGGAGTGATCACTTTGATCCAGGTCCGACCTTATCCCATGTTGTGATTTGCTTGATAATAAGGCAGCCAAGATTGAATCTTCATATTGGGCTGGTCCAAGCAGGGCAAAGATGCAAAGTAAGAAAATAACACTCAAATAAATTTAAAAAATTAAATACTATTTTTATGTCAACTCCTTTGTACAGTAATTGGTTAAATGAAGAGTTCGCATGCAAACAATTATCAGCCCAGCCTGCTTCTAACATGACACTCTTGTTGACTTGGTAAGGTTTGTTTTGCTGATTTGGTAATGTTTGGTACAAAGCTGATGTCTGAGGTTCTTGTCGGCAAATAATCATAACCAGTTGCTGGAACAAACTCTCTTCTTGCTTCAAGGCATTCATATTTATTGACATTCACCCAAACCGGCATGGGGCAAGGTGCAGTTGGAGAATTTGGCGTTTCCCCCTGCCCGCCATCTCCATTGTCTGGGCCCTGAGAACTAAATTACTTCATAATTTTGAGGAATTCTTTTCTTCCATGAGTGATGGTTACAGACCTTACTCTGCCTTATAACTTTCACTTTCTCTTATCTCCCACTAATCCTCCTCAGTGAGTGTGGGTGGCTCCTCCACCTACCTTGGTGTCTCATCTTGACCTTCTACAGCGGCAGTAAAGATTAATTTTAAGTTTTTTGTTTATGAAAATAAAGTTTCCCATTCATAGCTCATAATTTTAGCTGTGTGTGATGTGTCAATCATTGTTGCCCCTTTTGGCCTGTCACAGTTCAAATCCACATCCACCTTCCCACAGGTTTTATTCATTATCACTTATCAGGGTTCTGTCAGTATATTGTTCCTTCTATTCAAAGAAAGCTTTCTTATAATTAATTACCGGTAACAAATAATGTCACATGCATGCAATGAAATCTAACTCTGTATTTTCTCAAGTAAAAATATTTGATAACTTTTCATAAACATTGCATGCCTGTATTTTCCATTTTTTTTGCAACCTAATTGAAAGCATGTCTTTTATTGTTTATTAGGTGGGCTGCAACTACCCCATACAGCTGACGTCACCATTGTATACCCCAGGTTATTCTCTTGACCCACTGGTCAGTTTTACCAACACAGTGTATTGTGATGGGGCCAACCAATTTCCAGTTCCAAGTGACATCCCTTATCCACGCAATACCCTTTTTGACCTAATTGGTCAGCCCCAGTTAGCGGCTGGGGGCACTTATGATGCTGGCTCTCCTTGTCGAATGTCTAATCATGGCATTGCACTGAAATTCATGCTAACTGGTCTTCTCAGTGGCATTGCATCTCCAGTTTCTGTTATTAGAATGTCTCCACCTTTAACACAAAAGAATGCATCCATGTACAAACCTCTTTTGGCAGTTGGTACTTATAACCATTTTTATTTTATTTTTCTTGCTGATAAATATACATGAATGGTTGTTTGGAAATGTTTATTAATATGTATGAAAGGCTAAAATTGATGTCTTTTATTCAATACTAAATTTAAAGTTCTCTTGCTGTATGCCATGTCTCTTCAGGATGTAAGTGATCATGGCTCTCTACAGCTTCCTTTTGTTGTTGTGTTGCATGAAGTTTGTATAAAAGAAAAGATGCCATTAAAACATTTCTTTCTTTAAGTAATGATATAATAAAAAGTGTTTTTTTTCCTTTTTCTCATCCCAAAATCATCTTTGTAAAATAAAAGTTCAGGTGGACACATATTTTTATGCTTATTTTTTGTTTTTTCAATGAAATTTTCATTTTTCTTTTGTTTTTTTTTGTTTTTTTTAATGCATCACTAACAGTTTCATATCTATTGCTTACTGGATGCTAAACTTGTTGAATAATATTTATTATTTCAGGCAATCATTCTGGTTCTATACAGATATTTAATTTGTGCAGTGGACAGTTAGAAAAAGAATTTAGCCTTCATTCCAGTACTGTCAGGTATAAATATCTTCCTTATTATCAAACTGTAAGAATGTGATGTTATAAAAATTCTATATATGTATATAGAAATAAACGAATATTTTTCTCAAAAAGAACAATTTACAGTTAAGTAGTAATTGATTGTAGTCTTGTAGCTTATTTTTAAATACCAGTAACTTATGTAAAATGTCTTCTTAAATATTTTATAATAAAAGAAAACCATTTTCTCCATTACTTATTGTATCTGTTCACTTGCTCACATAACAACACAAGATAATCTATTTCTAAAGAATTAATGGATTTTATTTTTTAATTAAGCATTTTTATTTCTAGAAATATTATGTATTTGAAATAGACGCCCCCCCCCCATTTTTATTTATTAAAAAGTGTGTATTACATTTATCTATTGGTCTGTGTAATCAAGAAATCTTAGTAAAGAAAATGCTGGGAACACATTTTCTTTAATAAGATTTGTCAAATATGTTAAAATTGTCTGTAAATTACAAATGTAAGGGAATAAGTGCTTAACTGTAGAAATAAAAATGCATAAATCTATTCAACTATTTTCAGGGGAATAGAGTGGGCTGGATTACAATCATTCATGTCTTATGCCTACCCCGAGCCAAATGCCAATGGATTAGTAAAAAATGAAATTTTACTGGTGGATATAATTTCAGGTGAGTTTTGAAATAAACTGTTGTCAGTACTTCTGATGGGACTTAGTCCAGCTATTTCTAACTTTAGAGACTAGTGCTTTAACCATTATGTCATCAAAACATACATTAAAGCTTTTATTATATATAATGCCTTTCACCTTGAGTTGATGCATTTAGTGTTATCCTAGAAGTAGGTTTTCAAATTTGAATCTGAATTTTTATCTGATGTAATTATTAATGTGATTATATTTAAGCTTCAGAAATTGATTTCATGAAGCAATTAAGCAAAATTTACATTTTTTTTCTTAGCTTTTCTGTGACTAGAATTGAATAGGATATCCATCCTTACTAGATACAAAGAAAATTGTTTAAGTTTTAAAAAATCGAATCAATGAATTAAACATGCAATTGTTTCTTTGTTATTAAGAAATGTAATTCTTTTCATAGATAATGTTGACTGGAAAATCTCTTTCTTATTCAATTAACTACAAAACATCTAATTGAAAAGAATGAGTGATGATCATTAGATTTTTTTTACTCTGGACTGATATTAAAATGTAAGGATCAGCTAAGTGAATTGTTATTTTCAACATTTCAATAAAACATTAAAAAATATGAATCTGAGATGTTTCGATTAAATTATAAATGTTACAAAAAATTGTCTGGCAAAATTTATCTGTATTCTAAGTTTTAATATTTTGTTTAAACCATTGACTTTCCATCTTCTAAGCTTATTAAATTTAGTAGAAATATTTAAAATTTAATGTTTTTGAGATATATTTTATCACAATAAATAATTAGCTAACAAATTAAAAATGAAGCAAATTCTTAATTAGGTAACAAAGAATGAAAGTTGAGAAATTGAAAGAACAGAAAAAAATGTTTCTCTTTGTTTAATTTTGGATTGTAGTCAGATGAGATCCCAAATATTCTTAATTATATCTTTATTAAGAAAACATTGATCTTTTTAACAAGCAGTAAAGTTGTGTTCTTTAAATTTTAAATCACTTTTAGTTATTTCCGACTGCCAAGAAATTTTAGTTTTATTTACATTATCAACTTAGGTCTAGAATTAGTAGAAAAAAGATTTTATCATAAACCTAAAATAATTACAAAATTTAAATGTTAGATATTGTTCTAATATTGATTTAATCATTTTAGAACCTTTTACATCTAATTGTTGTTTAAGAAGTAGTAGTTGTAGTGCTGACACTAATCTAGCTTAATTTATTGGTTTACCAAAAAAATTGATTTTTCTCTTAAGTGAATGGCCATTGTATAATGTTTTCGTAATTTTTATTTGCAATGCCAATTGATAGTTAATAAAAAATAAATTGCCTTTTTCAAAAGAATTCTCTGAGTGAACAATTTTCAATAAACCCATTTTTTTTCTTTCAGGAAACGAGACTCAAGTTCGTGTACGAAGAGATGAGGAATCCCCAATTTATGCATTACGTGTGTCACCCATGAGGTGATCAGATTTTTAACATCTTTCAGTTGTGAAAATCAGCTATTGCCATATGATGCTTGAAAATCTCCGTCTGACTTCTACAATATCACGGTTCCTTTCTATCGTTGATGATATCAATTTTGAAACTTATGTAACTGGTTGATTGTAGAAATTGTCTATTAGCTTTACATAAAATGAAACAACAACAACAATAGCTACTATATCATTGCTTCTAATCAATTAGAGGATGACATTTATTAGATGATCAAATCTGGACAAGGTTTCAGGCCTGAAAGTTCATTGCCACTAAGACATAGCAACTTAGCAAATACCTCATATGATCAGATTTTGTTTGTTCTACATAAAAGTGAGGATGTCAAACATATACAAATTATAAAACTTCTTTTCAATAATTTTATAATCTTTCCTCCTTTCTCATGTGGTTGTACAAAATGTTTATTAAACATGCCAAAGTTAATTATTTTTAGACATTTTCATTAAAATAAAGCTCAAACCTATGACCACCATTTTTTTTACATTGTGGAAATCCACTAATTCTAACATTTCTAATTTGTTGTAAAATAAAATGATAAATTAATGCTAAAATGTTATGCAGTAAATATTGTACAGTTTAAAATAGTGAAAAACTATGTAGCAAAATTGTAGCATTAACATGATCTTTATTCTAGTTGTAAACTGTAGTAAATAAAAGTAACTCTCAAAGACATTGTAAATACTTGATTTTTGCACACATGTAAAATATTTCCCTAGAAATAAGAGTTGCCAAAAATAAACCCCTACATTTAGATTGACCCACATTTTTTTATCTTTGGTAAAGTTAGTGTTTTATTAATTTTTATTCTTTAGAGGTTTCTTTTATAAATTCTCTTCATATTAAAAACTTTTTTTTTGTAGACAATATTTCGTGATTACATTCAAAGACAAACCATTTGAGTTATGGGACCTCAAGAATTTGTCTTTACTGCGAGATGTGAGGAAAAGTACTGCACGAATGACAGCTGTTGTAAGTAGAAAAAATTTTTAAATAAGCATTATGCGAAAAGTGGTTCTTCATTGTCAGTTCACAAATTTTTAGATTCTCAGTATTTTTGGTTGATATATTCTGCAGGCTTTGTGTTAAATTGCCAAAATTTTGAATAAAATGTGTACTTGTACATCATACCATGTGAAATTGCTATGCTCTGTTGTAAAAAGCTGCTAACATCTCTGGCCATAAAAGCTGCTGACATATAAAGTTCTTTCCCATACACTTACTGCATGTTCATTCCAATTCAATCCATGAACAACACTTTTTTTTTTAACTAGCTAGCACTAGTAGTCATATTTTAATTGATCTGAAAGTCAAAGATAAAACAATGAAATTGTTTAACTCATTGTCTAAATTAGTTTCTTTGTCCTGAATTCTCACAATTTGAAGGAATATGTTGGCTGAAAATGTTCTGATAAAATGCTATGAAGATCCATCTTCATTAGGAAATACATAAGGTCAATTTATGAGTTTCTCTCTTGAAAAATTCTTTAACTTATATGCTTTCTATATTTAGATGTTTATATAGAAACATAAGCCTTATATTACATCATCATTATAATTGATAAAAATGGTAAGAATATGATGTAATACTGAGTAAATATATTGTTTCATTATAATCTACAGAAGTATAAAAGTGACATAATGATAAAATTGGTACTGTTCTCATGCATGTATATACACATACAAGTACAAACTTAGTTTGAATTCTGGTTCAAGCTGATTGTATTATTTTTGCACTAATGTCCTGGAAAAGACAGAAATTCATCAATACTTTCCTCACTGTCCCACTACCAATCTTCTTAGTCTTGCCATGATAGTCTGCCATAATGTTAGAGAAAAAGAGAAATGAGACAATCTGCTCATTCCTGGTTCTATAAAATATAACAGGCAAAAATAAATTGCTACTTTATTGCCAACATTAATAGACACAGACCATAAAAAGAGAAATAGTTGAACTTTTGATATATTTATTGCGTTTTATATTCTATTCTTATATAATAGACTGTCTTTGTAATCTACTTACATATCGCAAACTTTTGGTACCTCTAAACACATAATTGTTCAGGTTACAAATTTATCCCTTTGACCTACTGGACATTGCAACATGGACTAACTCCTAAGGAAATAATTCTGTCTATATTTCTGAGATGAGGTATTATGTACACCACTCATATTATTCAGACTATTGTACTCATTTTTGTTGTACAACGGCTGAAGCGTTGTGATAAATATGGCACACCTGAAGAAGGCCGGAGTGTACAACAGCCAAAACTTTTTGATAAATATGGCACAGGTTGAAATCATAGACAAAGAACATCATTGGAAAATTTGTAAACTTAAGGAATCAGCACATGCTAGGCCACAAAAATCTTCTGAGTTGACCAAGCATAGAAATGAATACAAAAAGGGAAACAGTAATAAGGAGTACCAGAGAAAAGCAATAATAACAAGGAAAATTGCAATATGAGCTCTGGTAAAAACATGCAATGATTACAGCAAAAAATGCAATATGTTAAAAATGGTTGCTGAAGACATTAGCTTTATAATACCCAGAAATTCATACACAGATGTCCTCAAGGACACATGGCACAGTGGATAAAGGCGTTAGTTAGATCCAGTGACAGGATCCAAAGAGTGTGAGTTCAATAGCTAGTTAAGGTGAATAACTTGGAGAGGGGAATTAATAGGAGATAACTGATAACTGACATTCATTAGACATGGCACTTGGAACTAGAACAGTCTACCCCAGTGAGCGAAATAAAGGGTTCAACATTCCAACCACCTGAAGAAGGCTGGAGCGTACAACAGCCGAAACGTGATTGTCAAAGATGAGGACAATAGCCCAAATAAGGAAATAATTGTTTCTATTTTTTATTAATAATTTTTATTTTTATTAATAATTGTTTCTTTTTTTTTTTTTTTTTAAACTCTTAGGAAAGTTATCAAATTTTGTCCCATATGCTTGCAATAATTTGAATCTTAATTCCCTTCTCAACTACCAAAAAATCGATTTTTAAATAGATTTTTAAAAAATTAAATTATTTAGAGGACAGATCAATTTTTCTTTAAAAAATCACTGAATTTATCATGTCTGTTTAAATTTGATCAAATTTGCATTTTGCTCTATAAAATAACATAAATCCCAACCTTGTCACAATTTTTTTTTCTAATCTATTTTTATAATCATTAAATGAAATTTCATATTTGTTGCTAAAAATACTGTTCTGTGAAGGACAAAATTTGTATTTATGATTTGTAAGTCTTTTTCTTCACTAACATTTTCTCATTCTTTTTCACTCTCAGTAGCCTCTTGCATCTTAGTTGCATTATTGCTTATTTGAGGTGATCTGGATTTGAGCATATTTTTCTTTGAATCCCACCCAACTACAAATGGTTAGGGTAGATTGTAAAGGGACTGACTGAGACAGAAAACTCCAACTTTTATTTAATCTTGGAAGAGGAATGCTGGAGTATCCTTTTTTGAGCAGAATTTTTTTTAAATCTGAGATTGACAGTTGTCCAATGTTTGGCAACAGTGTTTTTGCAGGAGTTGCCAAAATGAGGTTGTGCTGCCTCAATCTTTAGGCTTTATCTTCTAGCTTTTTACATGAGTTGGCATGACTGCAAGATAGAAGAGGATTGAAATCAGAAGAACTACCCTCCCAGGCTAACATGTTCCATCTACTTGATTTAAGCATTACTTCTCCCATTGCATATCTATATCATGCATTTTGAGTCTATCTGTTAAAAAGTAATGAGATTTCTTATTGCTTGAAAGAATATTTATCGCCTCTTTGTCAAAACTCCATCATTGACCATACAAAATAGTCATTCCAAAAATTTTACACAATATAGGAACAAACAGGTAGTACTTGTTGGAAGTTCAAACAGGAGAATTTGGGTGTTACAATAATAGTAGATAAATATACAAAAAGTAATTTTACAAGAAGAATTTCATATATAATTCAAAAAATGTGTTTTGTAAAAGAACTTCCAGCAAAAAGTTTTAAAATCTCACCTTCAAATTCATAATTACAGATTTTTCATAATTTTGTACATGAAATGTGTATTGAATTATGGGAAGGATTATTTCATTTTACTTGAAAGCATTTGTTACACCTTTCGGTAAGAATAAAAAAGTAATTATATTCACCCAAATACCGCTTTATTATGTTTATTAGGAATGGTTTCCTGCTTCCAACATCCGTACACTGAAGAGAAAATTAAATTCTGAAAATAAGGAAAGTGAGAATCCTGTGAATCTTAATGCTGACAGTCTTTCCACATCTTCATTGGCCAATTTGGAAAGTTCTTCAGGGTATGGGATTGTCTTTCTCAATATTTTCTTGTGTTTATTTTTTTCTTTTTTTTAATTGGGTCTGTTGTTCATTTTATTTCAGACACCATTTAATTTGTCAAAAAAAGTATCTTTTATTATTTCATATTTACCTTCACATGTTTTGATAAAATTTTATTGTACTTATCACTTGAACACATTACAAATTTATATATATGAAAAATTGCATATTTTTTTAAACAAAATAATTCTTGTCATCCATAATTTCAAGACATTGTCCTTGGATATTTCTGTGTGTGGTTCATGTCTGACTTGTCCGAGATATTTTGTTTTTTGTTAGAGTAAAAAAGTCTTTTGATTTTATTGACTAATGTGTGTTCTTCTTGACTACAATAGTTCTGAAGATTCTTCAAGTCCTGATGTTGTTGACACTCTGTCTGCTCTGCACTGGTATGTAAGAGTGTGTGCGTGTGTGTGTTCACTGAAGTGAAATTTACAGTGGATGTTTGCTGCATGCATTCTTGCAAAATTAGCAAGTTTCTCTGATAAGGTTTTCTTTCAATCAGAAATTAACATTACATCCCAAAGATTACTGTTCAAATTTAATCGATTTTAAATAGGCACCTTTGTAAATTCTAATGACAATTTTATTAACCACTTGAAACAGGCTGATATCTTGCAAGAAAATTTTTTTTTCTTTTGGAGCAGTTGAGATATTTTAAATGTGTTATCACCTACTGACTATTAGTATACAGGGTGCGATGGGTAAATTGTCGCCATTTTATATTTTTAATTTCATGCATGCATGTTGTTTGTTTTTGATTTTGTTGACTGCACTGTATAGTAGGGTCAGTTGGGCATTGTCTGTAAGAAAAAGAGCACCATCATGCAATTTACTCTGCCAGAAATTTATAAATGGCATGCTGTACTGCTTGGCATTTGCACCAGAAGCTCCCATATGAACATTTCAGAGTATTTGGGTATCAATCAGAGTATTCAGAAAGAGTTGGATGAGTCTAATGGTAGTTACGAAGGTGTTTGTAGTGATCACTAGTGATGATGATGTTATGCCTCCATTCATCTTCCCACAGGGCCTCAGGCTCAGCACAGGCTTACATCAAGTGCCTTGAGGAGGTAGTGCCTCCCTGGGTCAAGAGGGTAACTGCTGGAAGACCCTATATCTGGCAACAGGACTCTGCACCATGCCACACAAGTAGGAGAACCCAGTCATTACTGTCAGTCAATTTCTGCAACTACATTACCCCTTACTAACCACCTAACTCCGCAGGTAGCAACCTCCTTGATTATTTATGTGTGGGGCATAGATGAGCAAGATAGCAACAAAACTCCTTGTAACACCAAAGATGAACTGAAAGCAAGGATTATGGAATACCAACTTAAACAAGGAGACCGTCCAGAAGAGTCACAGATTCCTGTATGCGTACCCCAGGGAGATGGGGAAATTTTTCGCTAACATGTAATAAAAAAATTTTTCTTTGGATCTAAAACATAAAAAAAAAATTTGCAAAAAGCAGAGATTAAATTTAAAGTTTCATGTGTAGTAAAAATGTAATTTCTTCTTTTTTTTTTTTTTTTTTTTTTTTGGTGAAACTTTTTTCACCACGTCTAAAATAAGATGAATGTAATTATAATAAAAAAAAAGTGTTACAGAATGTGGAAACCAGTCCAGAATAGGAAACTATTGGACAGAAGCCACCATGTGCATGGAATTTGGACAGTGATGAATTGCCTTTTGCTAAGTTTTGAATACAAGACCAAAGCAACATGAAGACAGCAGATGGCTGCAAGAATACCTCCCAAACCCAAATTCCTTAGCCAAGGTGTCAGCATGTGTTCCGCTGAAGATATTCGTCCTTCCATTTTATTGTTTTGACCATTTATTTTGTAAAAAAAATAAAATTTAATGTATTCCAAAAAAATTTAGATAGACTGATTTATTCATATGATTTGTCTTTCTTAAGAAGTCATAGCAATCTGCAGATAATAAAGAAAAGTCATCTGTGGAGAGTATTGTTCACCTACGTTCTGGAGGCTCATGATGTTTTAAAAAAAAGAAAAACCTCTTCATTCTCAGCAAAATTTCCTGCAGCATATTCCATAAGACATTTTAATAACTTTTCCACTTGAATGCTTCTTTTGATTATATTAAGCTAAATTCTTTTCATTGAAACCAATCATTCTTTTGGACAGTCATATTTTGAAACATACTCCAATCAGTATTTACATTAGTCGGACTATTGTCCTCATCTTTGTCGCCATATTTGTCACAACGTTTCGGCCGTTGTACGCTCCGGCCTTCTTCAGGTGGATGGAATTTCGAACCGAACCCTTTATTTCGATCACTGGGGTAGACTGTTCTAGTTCCACGAGCCATGTTTGATGGATGTCAGTTATCTCCTGGTAATTTTCCCTCTGAAAGTTCTCCACTGCCTGAACCGGGTATTGAAAAATCAGGCATGACTGACCACATATGGAGAGAGAAGGGAGATCACCGTCCTCTGTGGGATCAGGTTGAGATCATAGACAGGGAACACCATTGGAAAATTCGTAAACTTAAGGAATCAGCACATATGCTAGGCCACAAAAATCTCCTGAGTCGGCCAAGCATAGAAATAAATACAATATGTGAACCAGTAATAAGGAGTGCCAGAGAACAGCAATGATAACAAAAAGTTGCAATATGAGATCTGGTAAAAACATGCAATGATAACAGCAAAATTGCAATATGAGTACTGGTAAAAAAAATGGTTGCTGAAAAATTAGGTTTATAATACTCAGAAATTCATACCCAGATGTCCTCAAGGACACATGGTACAGAGGATAAAGGTGTTGGTTAGATCCAGTGACAGACCCAAAGAGTGTGAGTTCAATACCCGATTCAGGCAGTGGAGAACTTTCAGAGGGAAAATTACCAGGAGATAACTGATAACTGACATCCATCAAACATGGCTCGTGGAACTAGAACAGTCTACCCCAGTGATCGAAATAAATGGTTCAGTTCGAAATTCCAATCACCTGAAGAAGGCCGGAGCGTACAACGGCCGAAACGTTGTGACAAATATGGCGACAAAGATGAGGACAATAGTCCGACTAATGTAAATACTGTACATAATACCTCATCTCAGAAATATAGACATACTCCAATCAATTATAATATTTTCTTAATCTGATAAAGCTGATCTGGGCAAACAATTTTCCATTTGATAATATGTAATTTATTTACTTCATCATTCTCTCTTCTTTCTGTCATTTCCCTTTGAAAATGTTGAATTAATAAATTATAGATATTCTATCAGATATGCACCCAAAGCCCACTTTATTCAAATCAACCTCTAGAAGTTCAGTTTAAACATCAAACTTTGCACTTCACTTCCTTCATACCCACTGAATTCAAATAGCCACAGTTGATAGATTTTGAAATAAAAGAAATAAAATTTGTACTTTATTTTTTAACTCTTTATTATTTGGTCCTTTCTCTGGAATTTACTGATTTCTTTTAGTATTTTTGCAATTAAAAATTCAAAAGTTGATCCAAAGTTGATAAATTGCCATATTTTTCAATGTTTATGACTTGCATATTTCTTTTCACAAAAAAAGACTTCAAAATGTAAGATTTTATAATTTGAAGGTTATACATTTCAGGCATTTGACATCTTTTGCTGTGAGAAAATGCATGCACATTTTTTTCTTGAAAATGAGATTATTTGTTAAATACTGAAGAATACACTAATCTTACTTTTTGTGTAATATTGAATTAATACACAAGGCTGTATCTGTTTAGCAAACCTTGCTTGAAAATCTTATATTTTAATTATTTGTACTTAAAGGAAAACGTTTCTTGATTAAAATGGCTTTTAAAAAATTCTGTTTTGATTTCTGCAATTCAAAATGCAGCCAAATTGTCTGAAATGTTATTTTATTTTTAGAATCAATTTTTTTATGACAGTTAAACATTTTTGAAATTTTAAATTTATGTAAAATATTTTATTGCAAACTTCACTTTTCAAAGAGAAAAATGTTGATTTCATTAATTTTAATCAAGTGATATTTCACTTGTAAATTGAATTGCTTGTTCAAAAAGGGTCAGAATGGCATTTTTTCTACTTTTTTTTTTTTTTTTTTTTTTTTTTTTGAGAATTTAATAATACATTTCCTGAACAATTCAGACTGTTATCCTTATTTTGTTCTTATCATTTTTTGTCTGTTATACTCATTGGCTGTTTCCCTCACTTGATTTTGGCATTGGGCTGTGAATTGTGATGTTTCTCTTGGAGAAATTAAAAACAAAACAAATCCTGCTTGATACTCAAAAACTATTGGATGTAACTTAAGTAAAGCCCAGCAAATGCACCAATCAAAACATAAAAGCAAAATGAAGATCACCATCCAAATAATTTGTACAATGAAAAAAATAAATCATTTCAATATTTATTAGCAATTTAAATTTTTCAATATTTTTATTCTCTGAATTGAAATTTACCAAACTTAACCAAAAGAATTTTCTTGTTTGATGCAATTTCTAAAATGAGTTTTGTAATTTTACAGGGACAACAAACCAAACCCCAAAGTCATTGGCAAAGAGCACTTGGTATTCACTGATCAAGAAAGCACCTTGTACCATTTTGTCATTGAAGGAAGTACGTTCACTGATGTCTCTAAGATTCCAGTTGAAGTAAGTTATCTGTCTTCATTATTCCACTAATTTTGAGTGCTATTCCCTTTATCTTTGTTGTTTTTATCACGATGTTCAGGTCAGTACACTCTTTAGCTTTCCTTAAACCTATATTTTGTATAATGTAGTCTTCAAAAGAAACAGTTTCACAATTCACAGATTATTTGAGTGTAGAATTAAGGCTTTTTTCTTTCTTAAAAAAAAAATTAGCATACAAATTAGTTTTTGTGTGATATGACCAGATTATTTTCCAGTCTAGCTTGAGTCTTTCTGAGAAGAAAACTGTTCCAATTGAGGAATAGTAATTCTTATAGCTTTCAAGCTAATCACAATTTGTTTCATGGACACATAATTTGCAAAATGTTGAAACAGAGCAAATGTAAAATATAAGTACATCTGGATAATTTTTATTTCAATGCAGTATTTTTTTTTTTGTTATGACAAGCATATTAATTCAAATTAAAGATTTCAATATTCTTTATAGAACTAAAATCTGTCAATATTTTTTATGATGAAAAGATAACCTTTTACTTTCAGTGTTTTTGGGCTTACAAACAGATAAAAATATTAGAAATTTTTCTACTTGAACATCACCATAACGGTACATGTGATGGCATTTCATTTCTTGGTTGTGTTGTCAGGAGCAAGGCAAGAAATGATTAGATGGCTTTAACTTGAGAAGAAGAAAATTTTTTGTATCAACTTCATTAGTTAAGAGTTATCAAGAATTCATCAAAGAAATTTGCCTATTTTGTGTAGCTAACCAAGATAATACTTGGTTGAATTGTAATATTGGTATACAAAGCTTCACAAAGAGCATAATAATAAAAATAATAATACAAAGCCATCAATTGGATCAAATTGTTAATGCTGCTTGCTGGAGAAACTGAGTTTTGAGAGCCACTTAATTGCTTAGGAAATTCAGGGTTATGTACTTGTGTATGATAAAGTTCACAAAATCCAAATCTCCATGTTTACACAGGCAACCTCCTTGCAAAAATCTTCCCTTTGTAGAAAAAGTCAAATTCCTTTTGTAGTAGTTCAGTGGGGACCCTTATCAGATTTTTAATTTGTGGAGCATTGAAATATTCTTCTATGCGATTCATTCCACTCAGTGAAACTTGAAGAACGATTCATTAGCAGAAGCTAATTTATTGACCTCGTTCAGTAGTGAAGCCTTTCTCTTTCTTTTTTTTCTTTTTTCCTTTGCAAAAGCAGCATGCGACATGAAAGCATTTTGGCCTTTGTGGGTATGTCACCATTTTCTTCTGTAAATCATTTGAGAAAATGATGAATGAAAAGATTTGAAGGAATTCCCAAATATAATAGCTTGCCTTATAAAACTGAAAATATACTTGTTATTTTCATTCCATGGATCATAAAATTTGTTAACTTCCTTTTTCTTGCAAATCCTGTAGTCACATTTGTATTTGCTTTTTTTTTCACTTCACTCCTTCATTGTGTCAAATTTGAATTATGCTTATATTATTCTAATTAGTTCAAAAATTTGCTATAAAGTTGTGGTTAACAAATTAATTTTTGAAGCCATTGATAGTTTAGTGAGATTAATTAATTCTCATAAATGCTCACTAAGTTTAGTAAATATTAAAATAATTATTTTAAAATAAAAGCATATTTAAATATCTTTTAGTTCACATCCCACTGCTGCTAGCACAGTCACCTTTAACAATACTATTTTCTATAATAAAATCTTTTAAACATAACAGATAAAAAGCATTTATGCACAATAAATTTGCTCTAACCCTAACCCTAACCTCATAGAGGAAACTCCATCCTGTCAATTGTGAAAATTTGACACTTAAAAGTGAATTCATTATATTGAAGGATTACCATTCACCTTTTAGAACAGAAGAAGCTAGAAAATATTCTTTTAAAATTATGTTAACTGCCATTCTACCCAAAATGCAGAAAAACTGAATTTCACTATGCCCTTTCAGACAATAGATTACCATGTGCTACTTTTGTAGGTCATTGTTAAACAAGTTATCAACTCTTTGAAAAATTTTGTTCATTATTTCCTTTTGTAGTCTAGAAATATTTTTCTCATCCATTTAATGAACAATAAATTACACACAACCAGAAATTAATGTTTTGCAATCCAGATGTCTAACCATAAAAATAATTTAATGATAAAACAGTAACTGCTAAAATTCTTTTAAAATTGGATCATATTTTTTCTATGACTTATTCAAATTGTTATCAACCAGTTTGTTTTTTGGCCTTCCTCAAGTAATGTCAATTCCCAAAGAACTAAGAGCTCATTTCTTCAGATAGATTTTTTTTCTAATTTAAACTGCTAACATGTGTTCCATTTTATTTCTCAACAGAGTGGTCTGAGCGTGATTACTTCTTTGGCATGGAAGAACGACCATTTAGCATTTGGGGATATGGATGGCATATTATGTATTTGGGATCTGAAAGGAAGAATTTCAAGGTAAATAATAGAACTTATTGACTTTTCTAGATATATATCATCTACAGTGTGGCATGATCTTGCATTAATTCAAACTGACTTCAACTATTTGAATAGATGAAAAAACATTGATATAATTGTAGTTACATGAATCTTTTTTTTTTCTTTCTCAAAGGCATTAATTTTTGCTTGAATTTTTGAGGTAAGGAATTATTATTTTACACAGATTTGTTCAGAAATTAACAAATTACAATAGAAACGTGAAGAATTCCAGAACATACAGTTTCAGAAACAAGACAATGTCACGTCCAAAGAAATCCGTGTTTAAATGGGCAAAAAGTCACATTAAATCCTCAGTCATTGTAATTGGCTTTGTTGCTTGGTAAACACATTACTTAAGAAAAATAATCCCAGATGGATAAATGTTACGAATTTGTGTTTCGATGTAGCATATTTTGCCAATTTCGGGCTTTTGTTCACAGGTTTTCAATTTGGGTAGATAATTTAACATCCCTGGAGAAAGTAGTTCTCTTCCACTAAGGTCCTAGCTTAATGGAGACAATGTCTGAGTTACATGTTTTCAAATGCTAATGAGTAATGTTCCGCTTTCTTGAACATACATCAACTACAGTTGAAGTATGATTTGATTCCAACAATACTTTGCCTGCATTCACAAAAGCCAAAATAAAATACTGACTGGCTTCATATGTAATGGGCATTTTAGACAAAGGCCAGAAACATTTCCAATTTCTAATATATGGCCTACTTATCTCACCAATTTTTCTGTATTGTCAAACTTTGGGAATGTCATAGAAATCTCTTATGGACATAAAGTATTCTTGTAAATCAGGTTTGCAGTGAAACACAGGTTACTGTATGATCACCAAAGTTAGGCATGTAGAAAAAAAGTGATGAGAGGGGGGGGGGTCAGAGATTGCAGTGTGCCGTTCGCCGGCAAACCAGCTGTTCTTCTTCGCCGTTGGTCGCCTCAAACAAATGAATTGCGAGACTCCTTTTCTCGGCCGTTACGCGGGCAGTCGTGAACGGACACCCAAATCAGATGTGCCTACTTCAACTGCCTCTTCATCCGCCAGTCAATTCGCACGTCCAACTCTGTTGCACGAAGTCCGCTGAATGACTCGCCTTCTCCCGTGCCACTGGCACCTCGCCTTTTTATGCTAGTCCGACACTACTTAAATTTGCATGTGTACTGATATAATCTCGTTTTGGACAAGACCGGCGTGCATAAATCGCGTCTTCGACAGCGGCCATGTTTCTTTTCGGCTATATCATGCAAGCAAGACACATTCTCACACGTTTCGAGCTCCATGGTAAGTCATCACAAGGCAATATCCAGCCTAGTCAGTACCTAGATGGGTGACTGCTTGGAAATACTAGGTGCTGTAAGCTTGGATGTGCAGGTTGTGTAAAGGATAATGGCTTGGAATTGTTAGTCGGAGAGCTGAGTTCTGATTCCAGTTGAATTTATGTTCACTTACATGCAAATACCTTTGGAAAAATATGAATCTAACTATGGGTTAATTATCAGGGCTTGTATCACTAAAACCATTATTATCTCAAAAAAAAACAAAAAACAAAACCAACAAACTTGTATACAAAATATTTAGATTTTGGCATTAACCCATAGATGTTATATCGCTAAACAAAAACAACCAACCAACAATTTTCTAAATCAGAAATTAGTCACTATTAACATTCTTCAGTTTCTGTTTCTTCATTTCAGTTTTGACAATTTTTCATTTGAAGTTAGTCAATGTTTATTTTGCTCCATATTTTTATTATGAGATGATAAATTTTTATCACATTTTCTGGTGTTTTACTGGTAGTTATGTAAATATATAATGCGACCTTTAATCAAGCTTTCCATCAACTTGCCAATAACTAACCCACATTACATTTCAATCTTCGATCTTGTTGTGTTCACCAAAAGCTTGGAAAAGGTATGGTGCATGTTTACAAAGTGACTCAATGAAAGATCAAAACATCACATTGAGAAATAAGGACAACTCCTCACCCATTTATTCATCCTGACATGGTGGCTGGCAATATGAAATGGAGACTTTGCAACTGTGCCATTGGCCTGTCCATCTCTCGTTAAGGGCAGACCAGAAATCTCCCCAATCACAAGCATCACTGTTAATATAGATCAGCACCCCGATATACCCCATTTCCCGTTTTGTTGCTACTAGATCTGCAAAAATCCCTCAATCACCTTTTTAATTCCATGTTACTCTTCAGTCAAAGTGAATGACTCATAGAAGACCGAACTTCAAAATGAACTATTTTATGGTCCATCAAGTAGAAACACCTGAGATCAAGATAAAAGCACTTTTTCCCTTTCTAAGTTAGTATCCAAAGTATCACAATTAGTAGCCTTGAATATTCATCATCTAAAATCAACACTCTACTTTAAAACATTGATGCCACTCAAAAACTCCTGTTTGATCAAAAGAATATTTGCTAAGATCCTGAAAAGGCATTTTGATAGCATCAATAGCAGATTTTTTGAGCATTACACAAAATTTGATGCCTATATGTTGCTTGGATTTGTCATTGTAAAGTTCACAGACCCCTTCCAACTGATGTTACAACCTGCAAGAGCCATAACATAAATAAGAAGAAAAAAAAACCAATAAAAAATAATTGAGTGGATCAGTTGTCAAGGATATAACCTGGATTCCACTATAATAGTGAATTTTCATCACGGTCAAAAATGTGAACAATAAAACCAACAAAAACAAACCACAAACTCAAATGTAAAGTGTAACGAAATTTTAATTGTACATAAAATAATTTGAGAAAAAGAATATCAAAATGTAAAAAAATGTATGCAGTGTGTGTGATATGAATACAAAAACACGTAGCTTTTTCAGTTGATTGAAAGCAAGTACATTTCATTTTTTTCTCTCTTCTCTCTCTTATTATATCTTTCATCTTTTTCTGTTCTTTTTTTATATAATATTTAATGTCTTATTTTCTTGTGGGTGTAATTTTTGTATTTTCAGGGTTTTGTCTCTTCTTGTGGAAAAATGTTATGTCTTTCTATGCTTCTTTTGCATAAGGTTGATTCATTTCCATTTAGAAATGATCTTCATTGTATTGATCATCCAATGAATTTTATGTAGACCCATTTGATCACACAAGTGTTCTCATAACTGAGAGTTTATGTGAGTTGGGGATGGCATGGCATTTGTTCTCTTCATTTCAGTGAATCCATTTGCATGACGATTTCATTGATGGTTTGGCTTCTTTGAGTTTTGTTACCTCAACTGACATGCCGCATTTCTTTTATGCACAATTTTGAATATTGAGTTAGGTGACTCCATGTGAATAATTATTTTTAGCATCCATGCGACAAGGTTGCTAGGGGTCAATCTTTTTAGACTCCACGGCTTTTTGCCTGACTGCTTTTAACTTGCCACAGAGAGAGAGGGTAATAGTCACAGACAGAGGGAGAAAGTTCACTATGCAACTTAACATCCCTGGGTTTAGTGAGTTTTAATTAGGATGTGTTGACATAGGATCATCACATGTAACATGTAACAAAACCTCGTATAATAATTGAACACAAGTAGATAGCACACAGCCTATTGGTAAACTGACTCTCGGTAGGTGTGGTACCAATAAACTTTAGTTTTTCCCATATTTCAATTGAACCATACAAACAGCATATATAGTCTGGGATCTTTCCAATGCTAGTATCATATTAAAATAATTGTAATTATTTTTCTTCTTACTTATATATACAAGAAAATGTTGAAAAGTTCTAGGCCTGGCTAAGATGGGATTCCAACAGAAATTATGCAACTTGCTAATAAACTTATAGGCTATCTTTTACCATTCTCCAGAAGTACTCTCTTAATTTTCTTGGTATCATGCCAACAAGGGTAATGTGTGCACTTCTCTTTCCTGATATGGCTTGTTATTCCAGATTGTTCCATCTCCCATTTTGTTATAATTCTCTTATGTTCCTTATTTTGGACAATTCTTTTCTTGTTTATTTAATTTTCTACATTTACATAGAGGATATTTTAGGCTTTTAATTATTATTTTAGCCAACTTATTTTCAACCATTTTGTGGTGTGGTGTGTTAAAAGTTTAAATTGAAAAAGAAACTGGAAATAGATGTAGTAGTAACTGCTGTGAAGTATAGTACCAACTGAGTTACTAGATTGCTTCTCTTGAAGGGGAACTCCCAAAGAGTGGCAAATGCTATACAGACAAAAAAAGAGAACAACTGCTAGTCTCACTATTTACATTATTCTGACTATTGTCCTCATCTTTGTTGCCATATTTATTACATTTCGGCTGTTGTACGCTCCAGCCTTCTTCAGATGGTTGGAATGTCGAACTGAACCCTTTATTTCACTCACTGGGGTAGACTGTTCTAGTTCCATGTGCCATGTTTAATGGCTATCAGTTATCTGATTCAATCAGTTTGAGGTCTTGACCACCTCTGCTGACAAGGCCGAATGCTTCGCTCGGAAGTTCTCTTCTAATTCTACGCTAGATTCTTCCGGGGTGCCCTTGCCTGATTTCCCTCCCAGAACTGATGCCCTCCTGGACGGATTGCACATAACCCCGTCGTCGGTATTGGGCATTATTTCTAACTTAGATCTCCACAAGGCTACTGGTGGCGACGGAATACCAGCCATTGTCCTAAAGAAATGCGCACCTGAACTGGCGCCTGCCCTCTCTAAATTGTACAACCGCTGCCTCAAGGAGTCCTGTTTTCCTGACTGCTGGAAGTCCTCAACCATTGTTCCTGTCTACAAGAACACTGGTGACCCCTCCGACCCTTTCAATTACCGTCCTATCAGTCTCCTACCCCTCTTCGGCAAAGTCTTCGAGGCCATTATCAACTCCGAAGTTATTAATTACCTGATATCCCACGATCTGCTCTCAGACAAGCAGTATGGTTTCCGCTTTGCCCGATCTACTGCCGATATGCTTACGGCCATCACTGAATTTGTCTGCCAAGCTATCCATAACAACGGTGAAGCTCGTGCCGTGGCCCTTGACATCTCCAAAGCATTTGATAGTCTGGCATGCCGGCCTTCTCCGCAAGCTCCAGGGTTATGGTATCACAGGTCGATTGTTTGACCTAATACAATCGTTCCTGTCAAACCGGGATTTGAAAGTTGTTCTTAGTGGATCCATCTCCAGATCCTATCCCGCTAATGCAGGTGTTCCTCAAGGCTCCATCCTAGGCCCTACTCTGTTCCTCATATTTATAAATGACCTTCCTGACGCCATTGACTCCCAAGTCGGCATCTACGCTGACGACACCACTATTTACTCCTGCCTCAAACGCAAATCTACTGAGGCGGAAAAAGCTAACCTGGCAGCCCAAATTGAAAAGGACCTCCAATCAGTTGTGATCTGGGGTGAGAAATGGATGGTTAACTTTAACGCGTCTAAAACAAAACTGCTCTCCATCAACCACCACAAGGTTCCATCCCTGCATCCCATTAGAATGTCTGATGACCATCTTCTTGAGAGCCCCTCCCTGCGGCTGCTCGGTCTCACGCTGTCTGCTGATCTGAGATGGAACAAATACATCGAGTCAGTTGCATCAGCCACCGCAAAGAAAGTTGGTTCTCTGTGCCGAGCCAGGAAATTTTTCTCCCCTGAATCGATCCTTCAAGTCTATAAATCGACCATTCGCCCATGCATGGAGTATTGCTGCCATATATGGTCTGGAGCCCCTGCTGTTTGCCTCGGGGTTCTTGATAAGATCCAGAGACGGATAGGCAATGTGATTGGCCCTGATCTGTCATCTCGTCTGCAGTCACTCTCTCACAGACGCGATGTTGCCTCGCTCTGCCTTTTTTACAAATACTTCCACGGTAATTGCTCTGAGGAGTTGCGTTCGCTTGTCCCCAGGCCTCGTGAATTTAAGCGCCCCACCAGGCTGGCATCCCACTCCCACCCCTAGACCGTGGAAACTGTTAGATGTAGACATCTCATCTACTCCAATAGCTTCATGTCTCGCACATCCCGCCTATGGAACTCCCTTCCCTACTACTGTTTCCCTGACAAATACAATCTCCAAAGGTTTAAGTGTAGCGTCAATCAACATCTCCAGTTGCCTTGATCTATCCGCTTCCCTTCTCCACATCCTTTCTTTTCTCATTCCTATCTGCTCTCACTCCGGATCTTTTGTGGCCCCCTTGCCTTGATCGACCCACTGTCTTTCTCTTCTTCCTCATCCCCTCCATTGCCACTCCTATCTGCTCTTCCTCCAACCCTTCTTTAACCCCTTGCGTGATAGTGGCCTCTGGCCTTGCTTGGGGCGATATGATTAAAAAAAAAAAAAAAAAATCTCCTGTTAATTCCCCTCTCCAAGTTATCCACTGCCTTAACTGGGCATTGAACTCACAGTCTTTTGGGTCCTGTCACTGGATCTAATTAACACCTTAAGCCACTGTGCCATGTGTCCTCAATACTTAGTTAAAGCAGTGGAGAACTTGGAGAGGGGAATTAATGTTTTGTTTACTGTATGCCACACCAATCACAGTTTAGTTTTATTCCCCTGTTCAGCATTGGTTTCGATAGAGCATTAAATCTCATTCTTTGATTATTTATGCACTCTCTTTCCTCCTCCTCCTCCTCTTCATTAACAAATTATAGTACTTCCTTTCTTTGCAAATCATTGCCTGTTTTTTGGGGTTTTTTTTTTTTTAACTTTATTCAGAGACAAGAATTGATGAGAAATATGGACAATGACATGAGCAGAATTTTAATTTCTCAGACATACCAAAAATCTGCATAAAACAGTTATTTGAGATGTATTTTGTAGTAATTATATTTTTATTTAGATTTACTTTTTTATGTTTTATTTACAAGGGATGTTGAAAAGTACTCAGCCTGACCAACTTCCCTAAATCTGACCAAACGACATCAGAATATATTTTTTAATCTCATTTTGGTCAAACATAACTTTTTAGCAACTTCTTATATTATCTTTATCTTTTTTTAACTTTGTTTTTAAATTGTTTCATCTCTGCTCTTCTTTACAGAACTGTTTCCACACACCGGTCTGTCATTAAGAAAATTCGATTTGGGCCAGGGAAGGCTAATCTTAAATTTTTCCTGGTCTACAATGATGGATTGGATATCTTTGAAATCAAAGATCAAAAGGTTAGTGCTACTCTAAAAATTGATCTCAAATGTCTCAACATTAAATTATTCAATTACATTTACCTATTTTAAAAATACATAAACTTTCTGTTCTTTCATAAAGATTTTCCCTTTTCGGCATAAATAAAACAGATTTAGGTTCCCCTTTTTGCAAACAGATTTGAATATTTTCCAACAAATTTATTTCCGACATTTTTTTTTCATTATTTATGACATAACAACATAAGTAAAAATTAAGTTGCAGTTTTAAATCCACAATCAAAAACATTTACTCACCAATTTCAATTTTTTATTTTAATGAAAAATCTTTGATCATACTGCTTCCTAAATTAAAAATTTTGTTAAATATAAATTTTATAGAAACTGCAGTTGATCAGATTTGAACCCAAAACTCTGAGTGTTGAGCAGATACACACTTATCATTTAGTCATAATGGGTTTTCACTACTTAAATATAATGCTTGTAGCCTTATAGTTTTCTGTTTTAGCATTTTGTATATGAGCTGTTGGAAGATAAAATCAAATGGTAATGTATATCTGTAGAACAAAGTAAGTAAAGTATAAGAATAATAATAATAAATTCATTGAATTTAATGAGTCTTTTTAACAAATATTTATACACACAGACACACTTGATATTCTTATGTTCCTGTTAAAGTGAACTTGATCACTATTATTTGTAATGTATGAAATAATATTTAAATTCAGTTTCCTATCAAAGTCTCAGTAGTACTTTTTGTAATTGTTTCATTTTGATCTGTTGCCACTCCTGTCATTAATCCATTATTATTATTATAAATGATCTCTTCATAAGGAATCATTTGTATTATTACGATTCCTTAATTGTTATTACATTTGCATACACATTTCATGCACTGTATATAACAATTATCATGTGATAAATGTAGTGTTATGCAGTTTTAAAAATGTTTACCAAATTTTTGCTTGATTTTCCATTTCTTTTTCCTTAGCTATGCTTTTCCCCCCAATATTTGATTTGATGAATCATTGCTGGGGGCAGGGGGAATTGCTGTGTGATAAAATATTAATTTCAAGTGAGAAAGGGTTCTGATTTATAAGATGGATTTTATTCTTTATTTCTCTTAGTATGATCCTTTGTCATTTGAAGTAAACCTGATTTCAGATTTTGACAGATGAATTTTAATTCAACTTTTCAGTTATGTTTTTGCTGATTGACTAAAATCATTTTGTGCAATGGATTTCTAAAAACAGTTTTAAAGTTTCAGTCTAGAAAATTTTTACTTGTGTGTATCAAACGTCTTTAAATGGAGCAAAAAAGAAAAAGCACTTCAATTTCCCCACTGAATAAAATATTTAATAATTATCTGAAAATTTAAATGATTGCTATACTTTTATCAATCTTGAAATCATTTCTCTATTCACATAATTTAGGTACTTTCATAAGATTGCTAAAAAAAGAGCATAGCATGATGAAAAAGATGCCAAACTTGACAAAAACAAAATTTTAGTGTCTAAATGTTTGTTATTATTAAAAGGAAAGATCAAAAGTATTTTTTAATTATCTTTAAAAAATTTTCTTTCTTTTTAGAACATTCTAAATTTTGATTAAAAAAAACCTTGTTTCTCTTTGTGTCACCGGAACTAGTAAAATAACATAAAAATTTAGTTCATTTTTTTTCTGTATTACAGACATTAATTTTGAAAATCTTTTAAAAATAAAAATAATTGTCGGATTTTAATGAAACTTTCAGAAACTATTCACAAATGATGGAACTTATTATAAATGTTTTTCTTTTTTAAAGTCATGGCAAAAAAAATTTTTCATATGTATTAAGCCCCCCCCCCTAACTGATGGTATGAAAATTCTATAATTTCAATTTTGGGAAGATTAATGATTATATTAGTTAAAAGCACAAGGCTTTGAGGAAACCAAATCATGTTTTTTTTTTTGTTTTAGTTGGACCACCTCTACCTGAAAATCATCTATGAATTGTAACATACAAAACTCAATAAAATGAAAAAATTATTTAATTTCAAAAGCTTTTAATTGCTTTTATTTATTTTAATGAACATAGAAAATATTGTTTGAAAGCAAAAAGATATTTTGATGAAAAATGAATTTTTAAAACAATTATTTGTTATTTCTGAAATATTTTATTATTTTTACATTATGTTGTTAATTCTTCTAAAATTAGGGAAAAGTTTGTAAAATTTAATGACTGTTGTTATAAAGTAGATATATATTTACAGATTATAATTTCCAAAGCTTCTTACAAACTAATGAACAACAGTATATAAAAAAATATAATTTGTGTCAATAATAACACTGTAAATCAAATCTAGAGAAGACCGGAAGTATCATGGATGCAATAAAAAAATTGTCACGTGGATTGAGTTTCTGTCTAGTATTTGACATAAATACTGAATTTTTAATACAATTATTTGTTATTTCTTTAATTATAATACATTTTTACATGTAAGTTGTTAAAATATTATAAAATTAGTTAAAAGCCGCATTCAGTTTCGTAAATGTCCTTTTGAGATATAGATTTATTTTTGTGAAACACGTGTGGAGAAGTTAATTTGATTTTTCAATTTCAACTGAGAAGGGTACCTACAAGTATTAGTATCATCTTATGAAATTTAAATTTGTATTTTATGCACACTTCTGATAAAATTTCATAAGAAAGGTACCTATAAATTAATTAGATACCTTTCTTATGAAATTTAATCTCACTCTCAACAGTCCTATTTTAATTTCTTTATAATATATTTTCCATAAAGCATCGTAAAGGTGAAAGGTAAGTACAAAAAAATTAAAAAAATTAGAGCACTGAAAGTTTTCCTTCAAAAAAACGAGGTAAATAATTTGTTCACTTAAATGTAAATAACTTCACTTTTCACCTTCCATAGAACAAATTATCTTCCTGTAATCCGTCAATATGTCATTCAACACCTGTCAAGTGATGCAAAAATTTATGACCTGCTTTGATTTATTTTCAAATTACATCTTTTTGATGCAGAAGCTAAGTTAAACTTGGTTCAAAATATTTTAAATAAACATTATAATTTCTGATTTTCTTAAAATAAGATTTGAAAAAATTATAATTGATTTTTAAAAGAATTTCAAAGTGACATTTTCATTTTTTTATAAATTGGAAAAAAATGACTGACATAATCGATTATCTGTCAATTTTGCTGACTAAAAAAACAAGATTTTTAACGAAAATTTTGGACTTGCTAGGAATGATTAAAAAATGTAAAAAATACCCCAAAAATACTTTGATCTTTCCTCTTAATAACAACATAACCATTTAGATGATAGTTTTGTTTTCGTCAAGTTTGGCGTCTTTTTCGTCATGCTATACTCTTTTTTAGCGATCTCATGAAGGTACCTAAGATAATTCCACTATGACTTGTAGATAATATAAGTCATAATAAAGCATAGCTTATTTAAATTAATTTCTGTTCAATGCAATTTTTTAAAAAAGGAACTACTTACATTGCAGCTCATAAGCCTTTTAACCTGATAATGTCAAAAAAGGATTAATTGTTATTTTACTTTTTGGCTGATTTATTAGAAATTAAAGTCTTGTATAGATTACAATTAATGGAGAATATTTTATTTTGAAATGTTTTATTTTATGGGAGTAAATTAGATAAAGTGTGAAATTGCATAAAAATGAAACCAATAGAATAATTATAGTTTAGATAGGAAGTCAATGTGATTAAATCCTAAAAAGGAATAACATAGAATGAAGTATTTTTGAACATCATATAAAACCAAACCCCAATCTAAGAAATTATTGAAACAATTTAGATGCAAAAGAGACAAAGAAGTCTTTGATAAAATTTAGTCTTTGTCATGTGACCAAGATCAAAATGAAGACTAATTCATATATAGTAGGCTGATGAGAGAAATTTGAAAAGACAGCATAATAATTATAATATTTATTGTCTATTATTCAGCTATTAGACAATAAAAGCATGAGAAAAATGTTAAAAACCAGAATTTTCAAACCTGCCTGAACAAATGAAGAAAAAATAAAATTAAGTTGAACTTTTTGGGGTGGAAGAAAAAAAGTTTTGTTTTCCATATGTGTATATTTATTTCTATATTAAGAGTTTGTGAACATTAATGGACAGTTGACACTTGGATAGAGGATATGGGATTATTTTAGTTTTAACCTAGTTGGGGTATGTAAAGCTATTTTTATGTTTCCTCACTCACTGAGTGTTGGAGAATCAATTTCTCTTGTAGGTGTAGAATTTTCATATCCATTTTTGTGTATGAATTTGTGTGACGTAGTCTCCTTGTCTGAATGGTTTATTTTACTAATTAAATCTCGTACTTTTTGGCTAGTTGTCTGCCACGATTGGGGGGAGGGGAGTATTTGTTCATAGATAGTATTTTATGGAAACTATATTCATTGAGTATGCTTAAATTTCTATTTAAGCCTAGAATGTGGGAATTCATTTTAAAAATTAATTTTAACTTGAACTTTTGGTGATTTTGTTGACGTCTAAATGAAGACGCTAAAAGGGTGCATCTGATTTCAGTAGTCTAGATTATGTAAGGAGTTATTATAGATTTGGCGTTTTAATTCTTTTGAGGGGGTAACCTTTATTGAGAAAGTGATTTAGATGTTTTTGGCAATCCCCTGACTTAGAACAGATGCATTTTAAATTTATGTAGCACTGATCATCTGTGGATTTAGTGTGGAAATGTGGTTGTTGTTTAGATATACACATA